>JAEQBH010000314.1:600000-768855 GCA_016808115.1 Tetrastigma voinierianum | reverse complement strand
CATCAATGAGAAGAGCATCCGCCATTGTCAGCTTTACAAGACCATATTTTTCTGGACAACCGCCAGGCCACCGCCAGAAATGTGGCCAGAAACACCTACAGTTGGGCATGACCCGGCTGAGAACCCATGTACATTGCTGGCCTCTGCAATAGCATAGTAAGCCTCGCCAAGTATCGCACCCCCTTCAACCCATGCTGTTTCAGACTCCAAATCCACCCAAACCTGGTTCAGATTCATCATATCAATGATCACAAATGGATTTCCATCCCAAACAACGGAGGAAGTTCCTTCATAGCTATCCACCAGACCTTATTCTAATCTCAAACAACCCTTCCCTACAGCATGACACGGTGTTCACTAGCTGCTCCCGACTCTGTGGTACAACAATGGCCACCGGTTTTGGAACAGTAGGGACAGCATACCGCAGATTCTGTATCGAGAAGTTGAGGAGACTATAGTAAGCTGGGGACTCATTTCCCTTCCGAGGCAGCACCGTGAAGTTATGAACATTGTGGCGAGTTAAGCAAGAAGAAATGAGGTCAGTGGGTTCACAAAAACAAGCAACAACAAGGCTATGAAGGTTAGTATGAACAGAAAATGCAGATTCCTAAGTACTTCACACCCATAGCTATGGCGGTACTTGCAGTGAGATGGAGACCAAACCCAGTGCAGAGAGTGAGTACGCTTTAAAGACAACAGTGAGAATAATATCATGAGTTTAAAGACAAAGGATGGAGAGATCAATGAGCATATATGCATGGCCGGCCTATATTATTAAATTGATAACTTAGCAAGCGAAACTCTAAAGCATTTAATAAACTGACTAAAACACCATACAAAACATGACAAAGCAGTCTGCATGAGATAAATGATTATCATATTGGGTGTTCTCTTGTCTGAGAGAATCTCCAATTTAATATATATGATCCTCAACATAACACTGTAGATTACAAATCAGACGATAACGTGATCAAAGATTGCAGAGAAATGCCGGCCCACACCACTAGATGCAAGGCTTGTCCATGTTGATAATAGCATATATATTCATGCATAGATATTTTATACATACTACCAGCAGTTGTTCCGGCTCTGCTACGTTTGCCGGCTTGGCATGCTGACTCTAAGATTTTTAAATGCCAATGGATCTTTTCATTAGAAGACAGAATCAATCAACAACAAAGTGAAAAAAAGTATGTTAGTACACAGATTTGAGTTAGTTGACATTTGATAAGGAGAGGCGGTGGAAATGAGTTGCTAAACCACCAATGAATTCTTACTAGCATATCGTTTCCAGACTAGCTTAATACTATTTCAGCTGTACATCATAAATTAATTATAGAGCGTAGGTCCCATGATTTATGTTTCTTTACATTACTTAGTAGTACTAGTAGTTCCAAGTTCCACAGTTTTGTGTTTTTATTTAAATATGGGTGCAGCATGCTATAAATTCATCTCCTAGTATATGTTTTCTAGTGAATACACTCTTCTGAATGACCTAAACCCGAAAAATCCAATGCAGAACTATATTTTAGCTTATCTTCATGTGGAAATGTCTACAAGATAAGTAATTTAATCAAAGCTAAATCATATTAGGTACCAAAGGGTCCATCCTACTGTTCATCTGTGAGGATTTGACTTATCATGATCTTTCTATAATTGTATAACGATCATTGAAGAAGGGCGGGATAAAGAAGGAACCGACCAGTTATAATGACAGCTTTCACATTTGGAAGAGACAATGAAGAATGATGGGTCAGTTTTAGGGACAAAAGGTCAAGAAAGAATGGAGGATGACTTCAGAATATCCAAGCACAGCTCTGACATTGGAAAATCTAAAATGTATCACACAGGAAATCTCCAATAGATACAGCCTAATCTTGAGATAATGACAATATAACACCCATGTAACACAGTTATGAGGGGATCATGCACTTGGCACGCTTTATGATGTCTGTTCGGAGTTTGCCAAACCTTAATGGCAATGACTAAAACTATTCAAAATATGAATCTTTAAAGAATAAAATTGTACATTTTTAGCATCTCTTATCGAGAACTAAACAAATTTTCAAGCAACTCCAGGCATGGGAGTATGCAACAGTGACTAGCAGCTTCCTAGTGGAGAAAGATACAACTCAATGAAAATCAGGATTAAATCTCAAATCCATCATATATACCTCTCTCAATTACAACCTCGAACTGATCATTCCTCCTCCTGACCTGCAAAACTCAGTTTCGTAGTCTGTATCAGTAGCCACTAGCCAGGCATAGGAGCAGAACTCTATAATGACAAAATAATTTTGAACCAACCTCTTTTGCAAATAGTAAAATAAAATAAAACATAAATTAATTAAAACTTAGAAGTCAGCTAAATAAGGCCTGGCCTTGTAACAATCTGGATCATCCATAGTATTTTGGAGGTTGTCCTTTAACAAAATCCCAAAATTTCAGTAATGAGAAAAACAATTGGCTAATGAGAATTACACACTCGACCTGTGGCCTTTTCATGGCTTAACATATCCACACTCCTTTGTCTTGCAGAAAGAAGGGAAAAAGAAAGGAAAAAAAAGAAGTTAAAAAAAAAAAAAAAAAAAAAGAAGAGAGAGAAAAGGGAGAAAATTTTATCACTGGAAATGAATGAATAATGGAGTAGGTCATAGTTTGTCACTAATTAATAGGAAAACCTAACTGCTCTACTGCTCTTACAACATCTTTTACTGCTAAGTTAGATTCAGCCTGCAATGTGTAACCCAATGGTGTCTTTCTCATCTCAATCAAGAAAGGAAATGTTGGAAGAGCTTTCCGTTCAAGAATGCTTTTCTTACATCTTCTATCACGAGCTTCAGCATCTCCTAAAGTTACCGTTTCTATTCCCCCAACCTGCACATTAGCAACAAAAGCAATCAAGGTGAAACTTTAACTCAAAATTTTATAAGAAAGCATAACAATACTTCAGAGAAATATGTTCTTTGGAAAAGGATTTTTCATCGCATCAATCAATGAGTCTGAGAGGGTAAAAAGAGCACTGTTGAAGTAATTTACATCACATAATGCTCTCTTTTGCTTGCTATGGGAATTTTAATTGCTAAAAGAGCCTCCAATCACAGAAAATTCGAGGTACTAAGAAATGAAGTCAGAGACTTTCATATAAACTACCATTGATCCTTGGCTGCACCTTTGCTACGCTCTTTAACATATTTTCTAATTTTCCTGTCAAAAAAGAAAAAAATCTCTATGGAGAATTTCACGAGAAAACATACAAGTGAAGTTATTATAGTTCAAGAAAGTTTCACTAGGGGACTGCTTCAGAAAATAGGTGTGTTATCATGAATGTCATTAGAAGAAAAATAGAAATAATAGACTAAAAACAGATCACAAGTAAAACAAGAAATGTGAACGTAAAGATGTCAAAACACATATTCATCATAAGCGAAACCCTTCGAACTGCTGCTATACCAATAGAGCTTGAGATGTCATTTGACAACTGTCAGTATGCGCAAACAACATCAGAATAGTATTACAAGAACAATCCTCAAAAACATATATCGGACATGCAGTAAACATGTTTAAGAATTTTATAGTATCTATTTTTGGAAATCAGTTAAAATCTATTGACATGATAAAACGTAGAGAACTGTTCTGTTAGAAAGGTAGATATGTGAAAGGAAAAATAAGTAGTAATGATATGTCTGCATCCACTATATAAAGACACAACATTACAGAAGGAAAAAGATTAAAAAGGGGTGAAGACAGAACAATGATAATATTTCGAATCAAGATTCAATTGGACTTGCAGGTAACATATGAGTAGAATCAAGGAACCTAGATTTTTTAACTTTCTCATTTACGAAGTGGCAAGTTGCTTCTTGATTGAACCCATCTAAGTAGCATAAATTATCTTTACCTAACGATTCCAAAATTATAGGGGAAGAATTTGTAAGAGAAGCAAAGCAGAGCAATGTAACATTTTATAAGTGGGACGTCAAAAATCTTGGATTTGATGCTGAGTATTTTTTCCAGAGTTCAGAACAAACCAGATCAGAGAGAGTGGGATTCTTTATTATGTTCTCAAGTAAGCTCTCCATGAGCAATGCGATAAGCATGACACCTCTCACCAATGGAACAATAAAGCAGGCTTCCATTGCCAGCTATCTCGTCAACAATGATCACCTCAGGCATGTGATTCTCTACAGCTTCAATCATGATCCTGTGTTGCATGGAGGGTTCCGGAACCTGCAGTCTTCTTGCACCTCCAATCGCAGCATGTGGGATATCTCCATCCCCTCCTATTTCATTGCTCGTATCAACAATCACCTGTCCACAAATTTTTAAAATAACTTTGTTGTAGACAACTCACAACACTTAAGGAAGATGAACACATGAGATAGAGACACAGATGAAGATGTGATAACAAGAAACTCAACATACCACTCTTCTGTTAACTTCATCTGATAAGACACGTGCTATCTCTCTCATAACAGTGGTTTTACCAACTCCAGGCCTGATTTGCAAAAACGGTAAACACAATTTGGAGTAACTGATCTAAAAAATATTTAAAAATAAAAACGTATAGACTCATCTGAACGATGTAGAATAATTTCATTTCCATGGGATGTACAAACACCCAAGAGACCGAAAGTTTTTCCACAGCAATGTGCTCTTACTTTAAAATTTAGCAAACTGACCTCCCAACAAACAGGATGCTCTCCCCAAATGGAAGCAGATCACGGACCATATCAACATGACCTCTGACTGCCCTGCCAACTCGGCAAGTCAAACCAACTATCCACTCCGTTCCTGCTCCTGATTGCAGATATCCTGTGCAAGGTACCCTCAATGCCAGCTCTATTGTCCCCACCAAATTCCCCGACAGCATTTTGAGCATACTCCAATTCTTCAATTGATACCTAGCTAATGGGATATGTCTTGACCAGGTAAATAAAACTTGTTGAAAAATTGTTTTTTCAATATTTTCTAAATTATAAGAAATTTTCATCCTACATATAGAAAGATTTGCCTTATATGCCTATGAAGAGGCAAATAAATAAATTAAATGGCAGCAAAAATATGTATTTTATGCATTTTAACAAAAAATTTGTGGATAAGCCTAACAGCTCTATAAGCGTGTATTACTGAGTATTCCTCAAGTAGCACCACCACATTCACCAGATAGCGAGCCGACAGCCGACCAGTCAAAAATAACCTATAACATAGTAAATAACCATCATGTGCAGCAACAACAAGCTCATAAACCTGTTTCCTAAAAAGGACATCAGATTTCAAGGTGATGCTCATTTCTAAATTCAAATAATTTTCAATTAAAAAATGTGATAAAATTACTTTTTGTTGCGATTCAAGTCATAAAATAAGAAATCTTTTGAGCTATGGCACATTCATCTGATTGCAGCTAAAATTTCCTTTAACTATTGTTTTGATAGGACAAAAGTAGGATATATATTAATAGAAAGAAAATAAACACCCACAAAACAACTAGAACATACTAAAGTAGCCTAATGTTTCCTTTAACTGCAATTATCCTTCCCCTTCAGGTTATTCCTAACACAGCTTATGGCATCATTATGCACTTTTCCTCTTGAAAACAACTTCAGCAGAATGATGGATGAGATGTTATTGAGAAGTCTACAAATAAAATAGAGATTTTATCAACTAACACCAATATGGTTAGGAACATGTTGGTCTCTTTCCATATGGCAGATACTGCTTACCCTTTCCATGGAAGAGCAAAATATTAAGGCTCCGTTTGGAACCCGGAAAGCACTGAGGAAAGAAAATAGCAATGAAAAGTGGAAGGAAAATTTTTTTGGAGGAAACTATAAAACAGGTTTAAACTTGATAAATTAATTCTATGTGTTTTATTAGCTACGTTTATTTGTTTACGGTATAGAAGGGTAAGAAATCTAAAAATATGTAAAATTTTGAAAAAAAATTTAATTATATTAGATTTTAACATATTTTCAGCGTAGGCAAAGCATGAAAATCATTTAACGTTTTTCCTTTCCTAATGCTTTCGAGATTCATACAGACCTAAATATAATTGAAGGCACCAAACTTGCTAGACATCCAACGAACAATCCTATATTCAATTTGTCATCCCAAAGTAATCCCATTCTTTTTGGATGAATACAAAAATAGAAATATAACAGGACTATAAAATTTGATTTGAGGATAAATCACCTCTAACAGTTGAGCACTTTTGGGTTCATTCAGAAGATTGTCGCGCAAATCCCGAGGAAGAATCTGCCATAAGCAAATGGATTCAAATCAGATTGCAATCCGTTCAACTTCACAGTACAAGGCAAGCATTTACATATCATACCTAAGAATTCCTACCAAATGATAAAAACAGCGAATAGTTCAATCTAGCTAGTTGATTCAAAACCAGCAATAGGAAATTTTAGGCGCTAAAAAAGGATGAACCTTTTACCTTCAGAGAAACATAACAGTTGGATTAGGGTACATGGGAATTACAACAACACAACACAAGACAAGACAATAAATCTAACATTGTCTTCAGAAACATCAAATCCTTCAAACGAACTTCAAATGCACCATTGATCAAGAAAGAAAACGATGGGGAAAAATTAAAAACTATCTTAGAGAACCCATAGAATCAATTTCAGAGAGAAATTTGCAATTTGTACATACAATTCAACATTTAAACGTAAGTGCGAAGAACAGTGGAAAAAGAGATGCTAATACATAGAGAAAGTAGAGTGAAAAATTAATGTGCGTGCACTCAAAAGCATTGAAAAATCGTCCTCAACTTGGCTAAACCATGGCGAGGCAGTGTGAGATGCTTTAGAGACCATACGACGTCGTATTGGTAGATAATGCTTGATTCTGAGAGAAACGGAACTACGATTATGGAAGATGGAAAGTTTGGGGCAAAGGGAAGAAGTTACCATTGCCCACTCTTCTCTCTCCCTCTCTCTCTCCTTCAAGGACACCTTCTCTTGAATCCTTGTTTCCAACACCCACCTTCTCCTCCCTCCCCACTCTCCTTTTTTTTTTTTTTTTTTGAGAGATTTGCAATTTCCTTCGTATATTCTTCTATCCAAACTTTTTTTTTGTTATAGATATTCTGAGTTTTAGACTAAAATAATTTTTGAAAAAAAAATTATTAAATTAGTTTAGGCCAGATTAAGCCTTGAAAGTAGTGCGATAACGTCGTGATGCGATAACTGTAATATAATAAGTTTAATATTTAAATCCGTTTTTAAGTTTATTAACTGATAATGACTTTTCTGATTTAAGTCCGATTAGCCATTGTATTATAGACAGTAGTATTTAATAGCTTTATTTGTCATTGTCAGCTAAATAGCGAACGATGGTTGAAATGCCAAATAGCGGCGTTTGATAATTTCGTATTCCGATTCTTTGGTATCGTAACAATTTGCGTGCGTATTATTTTGACAATTAGTTTAGTTTCTAAACTAATTTAATCATTTTTTTAAAAATTATTTCGGTCTAAAATTCGGATATTCTTCTATCCAAACTATAACTTACAACAATTATAATATCAATTTAATGATTTTAAAAAATTTTAATATTTAAAAAAAATGAGTAATAAATATTAAATTGTACTTAATGCATTATAATAAAATGTTCATTATGTTTAACTTAAGTGATTGAGTGTTTATAGATTCAATAAATATAAAACATAAAGAGGGGATCCAAGGGGACCTCACGTTCGAGTCCGACAATTTATTATCTTGAAACTAAAATTATTTTAAAAAAAAAATATGTCTTTGACCTTGAGGCCTAACCTCAAATGGTAAATTGGTCGAATTGACATACGAGAAAATCATTATCAAATACTTGTAAGAGCAAAATTAATATATAAACAAAATAAAAAAACAAACACACACACACATCATGATAAAATAATTTTTTATAAAGAATAATAAAAACTATTTTATTTTTCGATATCATTTCTTCTTACCTTTTGTATTTTTTTATTATATTTATTCACTTTACATAACTATAAGTAATTCTATCCTCTCTATGGATCTTAGACCTTCCCTTCTCTACCGCTAACTTTTATCTGTTGAGTAGGTCTTATTCATTTACCTTTATTATATTCATGTACGCAAAATATACGGGTAACAATTTGCTGATTGTTGGGTGATCAGGTCATTTCAATTAGGATGAATTAGCCAGAGTTGGTTATTAGCTGTGAGAGGCTTCCCTAGCCGATTTCGTCAGTCACGGAATTCTGCTCTAAAGTATCTCCGTCTGTGCGGCCTTTTGATTAGCGAAAACCATTTTATGGTGAAAAGTGAAATATTGCTCAATGCATCTGACCTTTTGCTTTCGACCAAATTTTAATTTGACGAGAATTTATTAAATATGGAGGACTCGCAGCTAAGCAAATGACCACCTCGGCATGTTTCCACCAAATCTCGCGTCCACTCCTAAGTGCAACCCGATCAAACCAACAATAGCTGGATAGGATCGGCTACAATCAAAATAATGCGTGATAAGAAAACTCATCCAAAAAATTCATTTCATCACCCAAAATTACATTTATTCTTCACTATCTTAAACAATTTATTAATGGAAATCTCTTTTTCATGTAATAATACATTTGTTCTGCATATATCTGATAAATTAATTAACGTTTTTTTAGAAATATATAAAAAGAGAATCTTCGCTGTTATTTTATTTTAATTTTTATATTTAAACTTGTTAATAAATATTTTTGTTATTTATTTATTATTATTGTATTTTAAATATTAAATTTTAAATGGTAGTTGGTGAATAAAAATGGATAATGGTTATTGGAAGAATGAAATGAAGTAGTTGATGGAATGGGGAAAAAGTGGATTAAGCAAAGAAATATAGGATCGTACATTGGGCAGAGCTTTTAAGCGAAATGGTTGTAAAAACAACATGTGAGCCAAATGGCTTTGAAGGAGAAAATGGAGGATGGGCATTGGAATGCTCTAATAAAATAAATGAAAGTTTTATATTTTGAGGAAAATAGACAATTTTGAGGAGACTTTATACACTTATTCTACATTCAGGCTCTAAATTGGGACAATATACTGCTAAATTTAAAATATTATAAAAAAAGAGCTTAAATTTAAAATGTAATAAAAAAGGCCCCTTTTTTTTTAATAGTTTGACTTTTTAAACTTTGGGTGATTTGATTAAAAGCGATTTTAAACATGAATTTAAGAAATTTAACCCTTTATCTATAATAAATTATTTTTAATTAAAAAAAAAAAAAAGATGAAAATGTTTAGATTTACGAATTTTAAATTATTTGATGTCTTTAACCAGACATTTCTTTATATTTTTCTCCGATTTGGAGTGCCGTTACCCGGCTACCAACAGAAAATTTTCGTAGAAAACAGAAGCTCGTCTATATCAGAGCTGGAGTACATTTCGTAGGCGACACGCCGGCGGTGACGGCACAATAAGCCAGTAAGCCAGTGATAGAAAGCGATGTTCGGTGGAATGACAGCGATGGCGATAAGGGTTTGCTGTGGAAGCTTCCAGTGATCAAGTCCAAGCAAGTTGGCAAGCTCGGTCCTGGCTTCGGCTTTGGCGCCGGCTGCCGGATTCGGCCTTGGCGCCGGCATCATCGGAGGTACATCTATGGATTTTGCGCCACTACCACTTGCCTAATCTCCGTGTAGAAATTTGTATTTATTCGGGTTTTTTAATTTGAATTCAGGTGGATGGTTTTATAGTTCATCGCCCTCTGAGAAAATTTTGGATTAGGTTTGGTTTAGTGATGGGTAAGAATGATTAAAAGTAGAGTTTTTGTCATAGAAATAGCGTTTATTTGGCCTTTAATTTGAATACAGGTGGATGGTTTTAGAGTTCATCGCCCTCTGAAAATTTTTGGATTAGGTTTGGTTGCTTGATGGTGAGAATGATTAAAGATAGGGTTTTTTGTTATAGAATTAGGGTTTATGAGACCTTTTATATGGATACATGTGGCTTAAGCTTCAACAAGGCAATCTCCTGTTCGATTACGGAACAATTGAAGAGGAGAACGAAAATTGTGCATGCACGGTCTTGCTAGAAAAATTTCTAATTCGATCCGATTTCTTGGTTTAAGAACTTTACTTGGATTGGTGGCAAAGAGTGTCTGATCTCACGTATGTTATGAAAGTGTGGAGAAGTGATACTTAAGTTTGAGAGGTTCTCTCATCAATCGAGCTGGTCTTTTGGGCTAGGCTATACTATTGCGCTTGGGTACCTATCATAGGTGCTTTTATCGAGAGCTAGTGCGTAGCGGAAAAATGCTACTTAGTGCCCAAAAAGAGGGTTTGGAATGAAAGGAGTGAAAGCTTCTAGAGTGTGGGCCATATCCCCTTTCTCTAGGCGTGTGCAATGATTCAATCCCACGTCGATTCCACGTGAAAGTGTGAGAGTGGTACTTAAGCTTGAGAGTTCTCCGACCTATCCAAACACCTGTCTTTGGGTTAAGTTCTTCTATTAGTTTGAGTACCTATGAGATTTAGTAACCACGGGTCTTGCTTGGACGTTAGGGATCGTGTCCATTCATTACAGATTGTCTTATGATGGCCTTTAGAGGCAATTCATGAGTGAATTTAAGTCTTTTACTTGGTAAGATCTCTGTACAAGAGGTATAATGGTTTGAGAATTCTTAGGCTATGAGAAGGGTCTTCAAGTTTGTTGTTGAGTTCATATGGTTAGATATTCCGATTGGCTTACTGGTTGGAGATGTTTCAGTTATTGTTAAATGATTAACTCTCAAAACAGAGTTGTGGATTTTGGTTTAATATCATAGATATGTTAACATCAACACCTTCCCTCACATGTGGCCCGATACCTATACGTGGAGAGTCAAACAAACCAAATAGTCCTTCATGGACGTTCGAATAAACAAATGGGGATTAAATTGCAAGGAGACGATTTGAATCCAATACCTCTTGTAAACAATTTCTATCTGTGTTAAATGGCCGGCTCCTAAAGCTCGAGCTTGTAGAATTTAGATTACAATATGAATATCGTGTTTCTCGATAGTATATTGGGTTAAGGGTTTTGGTGAGGAAGGGTGTTTGTCACTTCTGTTGTTTAGGCAGATAAAAGGATAGGTAGATGATGATTAACATCTTGTTGCTTCTTCATGAAGTTCTTCTTGGCGAGAGGTTCTTAAGGATTGTGGGGGAATAAAGATGAGATTTATTGAAAGTTGTGGTGTAAGACATTAGGATTGGTGGGATTAATATCTTGTTGCTTCCTAATTGGGATGGAGTTTTGGGTTGAGCAGGCTTCAGTTTTAGTCATTCTCTTTGTTTAGATTATGCTGTTGGTATCGATTCTGCTGAAATATATTATTGGATTTCCATTATCAATTTTTTTTTTTTATAGATAAAAGAAAAATTATATTAAACGTCAAAGAAACCACAGGAAGGCTCAAGTATACGGGAGATATGGGGCCCAATGAAAGGAAACGAGGAAAAGAGAACTCCTACTACCCACTTAACAAAAACCAAAGAAATCAATTACAGCCCACCCAAGTCAAAAAGTCTACCAAAGACCTAGGTCTCTAAACCTTTGTCTTGAGTTGATCGGTAAATTCTGAAAAAAGTAGACTTCATCCTAGTAATTGAAATAATCACATCCTCAAAAACGAGCCGGTTTTTTTCCCGCCAAATTGTCCAAAAAACGCAAAGGGGAGCTGCCATCCAAGCCTTCTTGCGCCACTTGCCTATAAAAGAACCATGCCAAGACAAAAAGAGTCTCTTCCTTAAGTAAGAGAAACCACCTTCACTTGCTTGAAAATAGTAAAGCAAATCCCAAAGAATCTTGGCCTTTGAACAATGGAGCAACAAGCGGTCATTGTTTTCTTCCCTTCACTTCCCACAAATGGATCAACGAATGGATTTCCATTATCATCCTTTCCTTTTTGTTTGAAAATCTCATAATCTGGAATTTTTATTTCTTTTTTCATTCTTTTAAATGTACAGAAGAATGAGCAAACTAAAATAGGTCTATACCTCGGTTGCACAGTCCAGGATCTGTTTCTTTTTTTACTAACATCTTTCAGATGATTTCATGTAGCATTGCAGTTGACAGTGATCCTCACATTTCATTCCTAATTCAAAATGATGTTCTATGGAAATTTCTTCTGCTTGGTTGAAGTGTGAATACTTAAGGTTTTACTCAGGTGTAGGCTTTGGTCTGGGTTCCTGGATTACAGTTAGATGTTGGATTTGGTGCTGGCTGTGGGTTGGCTTAGGGTTCGGTTATGGCGTCGGGAGGGGTGTTGCGTATGACGAGAACAGGAGATACTCTAACATTGGAAAGCTTTTCCAGGGACGAGACCTTCCTTCTCAGTAAGTATATGTCATTTGTTCTGGTTTCTATAACTGCATGGAACTTTGAAGTATCATTTTCTCACCTTGTGAAGCTTTTTCTTGGACAAAAGAATCTTATAGGTGCATTTTCTGGGTTTCCAACCACTTTAGACCTTCAAACATGATCTTATCAACTTGAGATGCTTTATCATGGATGGGAAAATATTTTTCGGTTGGAACCCGGAAAGTACTAAGGAAAGAAAATAGAGAGGAAAATAAAAAAATAGGTTTAAACTTATATATGTTTGTTCAAATTCATTTTGTTTGTTTCTCTCTATTATATAAAGATTATGAAATTTATAAAATATGTAAAACTTTGAGAATTATTTTCATTATATTTGATTTTCTTTTATATTTTTCACGTTCAAATCAAATATGAGAAAATCTTCTCCTCGGTATTTTTTTCCTTGCCCTAGCATTTTTCAGGTTCCAAGTGGAGCCTTAGTTAATTTGCAGGTTTCAACTTGTAAGAAATGTTCAATTCACCTTAAAACAACTAGTATCATTTTCTCACCTTGTGAAGCTTTTTCTTGGACAAAAGAATCTTGTAGGCTAATTTTCTGGGTTTCCAACCACTTTAGACCTTCAAACATGATCTTATCAACTTGAGATGCCTTATCATGGATGGGAAAATATTTTTCGGCTTCGTTTGGAACCCGGAAAGTACTAAGGAAAGAAAATAGAGAGGAAAATAAAAAAATAGGTTTAAACTTAATAGATTAATTATATATGTTTGTTCAAATTCATTTTATTTGTTTCTCTCTATTATATAAAGATTATGAAATTTACTCATCTCAAAACTTTGAAATTATTTTCATTATATTTGATTTTCTTTTATATTTTTCACGTTCAAATCAAATATGAGAAAATCATTCTCCTCGGTATTTTTTTACTTGCCCTAGCATTTTTTAGTTCCAGCGGGCCTTGGATTAATTTGCGAGGTTTCAACTTGTAAGAAATGTTCAATTCACCTTAAAACAACTAGTATCATTTTCTCACCTTGTGAAGCTTTTTCTTGGACAAAAGAATCTTGTAGGCTCATTTTCTGGGTTTCCAACCACTTTAGACCTTCAAACATGATCTTATAAACTTGAGATGCTTTATCATGGATGGGAAAACATTTTTAATTTTCCAGTTTGGAACGAAAAGTCATAGAAGAAAATGAAATAAAAGAAAACCAGTTTAAAACAATAAATTAATTATATATGTTTGTTAAATTGTTTTTTATTTGTTTTATACTGTTTTATAAAGATTATGAAATTTATAAATATATAAAACTTTGAGGTATTTGATTTATATTTTATTTTAACATATTTTAAGTGGAATTTCGCCAGTATTGTTTTGGCTACTGGCATTATTTTTGGGTTGATCGGGCCTTAGTTAATTTACGAGGAGGTTTCAACCTGTAGAAATGTTCAACATCACCTTAAAACAAACTCCCCCACTTGGACATCAAAACTAAAATGAAAGTGTTTAATTTATACATTATAGTATTTAATCTTTATACAGAAGAGAGAAAACATGTGAAATTAATTTGAAAAGGCATAAAAAATAATTTAATAATTTTGATTTTATGTTTCTCTCTCTCTACATTGTATTTCTTCTAACTCCTAAACTTTCTAGAACCACCAAAATACAGGGATTATGGATTAATTTTGATTTCAACATGGAGATTTAGGTATGAAATTAGTACTCTTGTGGATGAGGCTTGTAGACAATACCAAAGCTCATCAAAGCAGCAGGGAGATTGACAAATGGAAGATGAAGATGAAGATGAAGATGAAGATGTGAAGATGTTGCTCATCTGATTTCTCTCACTAGGGTTTAGTTTCCACAGAAAATCATAAATGACTCCTATGTATTATATAAACTACAGAAACCATTTGTTGTTTAGGTATAAATTTGCATTTGGGTTAACAAGTGAAGTATTTTAGTAGGTAGAAAATTTTACATTTTACGTATTGACTTTTAACGAAAGCAGCGTTTGAATTCACGAGAATAAGGCAACAAATTTGAAAGCAAGAAAATGAATTAAACTATTTGGCGTTTATATATGAATAAGAAAGCGGATAAAAGTTGTTTCGCTGTTTCGAATTAAATTATTAAAATTATTAAAATGGGGTTGAAATGGCGTATTTTAATGAATTAATTAAGTATTTACGAAATGGCCAAGATTAGAATCGTTGAAAATTTACTAATGCGAATTTTGGATGAGTTGAAAGGCCCACCGTGAAGCCCAAACGGGGCGCTTAATCTTTGAAGCTATTCCATGCAAACAATTTTGTGTTTCCAAGCCTTTACTTTTCCTTTGAATTATATTCATTTAGCATAAGATGAGTAGATTTGGTCAATCCCATCATATATTGGAGCTTTGAAAATTTGAGGGAAAAGGGAAAATAAATTAAAAAAGAATAATAAGAAAAAAAAATAAAAATAGAGTTAATTTAGAACTTTATTTGTACAATAATATAATATTAGTGATATAGGCCATAAAATGTCATCATAGAAAGGTTGACATTCGTCGTGCTTAGTTCATATGATGAAGCGTTAAATGCATTTGAGGCCTTGATGTATAAAGGGTTTTAGGTCCATTCTCCGGTCCTACTTCGTTGTTTTGTTTTGAAAAAAAAAAACAAATAACATGACTTATATATATATATATATATATATATATATATATATATATATATATATATAGAGGAGAGAATATAGAAAAATGAGTTATAAACATTTCAACTTTCAATTAAATTTTATTGTACAAATCGTAGATGATTTTTTTGTGTATAGGAGTGTTCTTCCAGAGGTTGTGCGTATATCAAAAGCGAGTCTTTAAAGTAGTATAAACATAAACTAATCTTCATATGAATCGAAATGGATTATAAAGACGATAAAATTCTATAAAATAATCTGATTATATATTCTTAAGATCGAGCTAAAGGCCAAAACGGTTAGGATTATGAGGATGTCATAGCAATGCTACCTGCATGATACATGATATTACAGATGATTTAAAATAGTTATTTAAAAATTAATTTTCAAATAATTTGATAAATTATGCAATTTACCGTATTAGTCTGAATTCACCTTAACCTTAAAATATATAATTTTCTTTGTACAAAAAAATAATAATAATTATAGTGGCGATAAACGTTGTATCCCTGCCGTTTCCTACAATGGATTGCAGAGCATCCCTGTCCTGTGAAAAAAGAAAACATAAACAAATGGATAGACCGTGTTATCCAAACGCAAGTTCAGGAGCATTCCACGTCATCACTATAATCTGCCACGTCAGCATACCTGCCCTATCACAACTCTTCTTCAGATTACCCCTTTCCATTCTCCGGCCAATCATCTCCATCCTACGTGGCACGTCCATATCCACCAGCTTCCACCATTTAGTATCTGCCTCAGTTCCTCACACCATCCATTGTAATTTGTTTCCACTTCCAAACAGTGACAGGAGCTCAACAGCGAACTTCAGGTCATGGCCTCCCTCGCAGCCCTCGCCTCCTCCCTCGGCGTCTCAGAGTGCTCAGGACCTCTCAACTTCTCGGAGCCACCAGGACCGCTCCTCCGCCTCCAGCCCGCCACCTTTAAGACCGTCTTCTCTTCTCCAAGAAGGCGGCGCCGGCCAAACCAAAGGCTGCGATCATTCACCCGCCGACGAGGAGCTCGCCAAGTGGTACGGTGAGTTCTTCTGCTCCCCCTCTTAACTCCGATTTTATATACTGATCCAGAAGGGAGAAAAAGAAACGAAATTGAAGTTATAATTAACGTTGATGGATTTGACTTATTGTCTTGTTAGTTTATTATCTGATGGTTTAAGCTTTCGGGTTTCTTAAGAAACCACTATTTTTTTGCTTATTATCTAATTTAAGATTTTTGGGTTAATTTTAGGCCGGACAGGCGGATTTTCTTGCCGGAGGTCTGTTGGACAGATCAGAAATCCTCATGCATGACCGGAGAGAGGTTCCCGGAGTAGATTCTATTTATATGTATACATATATATATATATCCTCAACTTTGTGTTTGTTTTCCAAGAAAACATGAGAAAAACACAGTGAATGAAGGGAAATTTTGCTGATTTTTTGTTCCCTGTGGCTGCAGTTATGGTTATGATCCTTTTGGGCTCAGCAAGAAGCCATCGGATTTCGCCAAGTAAGTGAAACTGTTGGTTGATTCTTCCTTTCTTGCCATGAACTGTAACGAGATTTGCACTGGATTGTCTAGAAATTAATAAAAGGATCTGATTTATTCCAATGATGATGATAAATTTGTTGCAGATACCAAGCATATGAACTGATCCACTCCCGATGGGCTATGCTTGGGGCAGCACAACTTCATCCTGAGGCCTTCAACAAATTCGGTGCCAACTGCGGCCCTGAAGCTGTCTGGTTCAAGGTCTCTACTTCCCTAGCTTTTCTTTTTCGGAATTCCTCAAATATTGATGGACAGGAGCTCCTGGTATTATATGCGAATGGACTCCTCTAAAGCCGTAAGGGCCCTTGGACCAAAAGCGTATAAATGATATCATAACCGAATCCTCAACCCTAATGGGCTCCATGTTGTATCCCTTTGAGCCCAAGAGACTCAGGAAACGGACAATATGTACATGAATAGTGGGATCCTACACTATTTCCTTGGATTTGTATGAAGCTTGAGGACTGAAATGCCATGTATTTTAGTTTGTGATTCCTGTAAATAAGTTTATGAATATATAATTGACAAAGTATTGTTTCTGAACTGAATGCAGACAGGGCTCTCCTTGATGGGAACACACTAAATTACTTCGGAAAGAACATCCCCATTAACCTTATTTTTGCCGTCATTGCTGAAGTTGTTCTTGTTGGTGGTGCTGAGTACTACAGGGTAAAGTCAATGTCTTGAGTATATATAAACCTCTACCTTTGTTTGATTATGTAGTCATGTTAGAAAAATGAACCCGTCTTCAGGTTGCATTCTTTATGTCCATGCCCAATTAGGTCATTGCTTCATTGTTTCATTGGTAAATTCTCGCTTGTTAGTCATGAATGGGATCACAGGAACGGGAACCATTTTGTTTTTATAGTACAATGTCTTGATATCATGTTTTTCCTGACGAAAAAAAATCCATAGATGAATATTGGACTCTAATTATAGAGAAAAAGAACAAATAAGAGAAACAAAATTCTTTGATATGTTACAACTGTGGTTTCTAGGTTTTCTAAACTCCTAGAAAATGCACCCTTTATATTTATTCAGCATTAGGTCGGTCCGGTCGGGTCGGAGTGAGCCCATTTAGACACCAAACTCATAACCCAAATCTAACATCTCCCACTTGCTCAAGATGAGCCGATAACCCAATCACATATCCAAAGTCCTTTATATTCCACATTTGTTTTGATAACTAAACACTTCAATTATAATATAGTAAATTGTCTCAATCAGGACTCGAACCCGAAATCTCTCCCCTTCCCATTCCTTGTCTTTTTTAACGTTGAGCGCTCTATCACATGAGTTAGACATGATGGGTTATATTCCACATTTTAAGGTCATTCATACAGGCAAATGAATGTTAATGGACATTCATGTTTTTGGCATATGGACAATTGATGTTAACATGATCTTGTTTTGCGTCCTTTTGTTGGTAGGATTTGGAGGACAAGCTTCACCCGGGGGTCCTTTTGATCCATTGGGGCTTGCAAATGACGGACCCGGGCTACCTTCTTGAAGGTGAAAGAGATCAAGAACGGTAGGCTGGCGATGTTCGCCATGCTCGGCTTCTTCATCCAAGCTTATATCCGGAGAGGCCGTCGAGAACCTTGCACCGCCCACATCGGCGACCCCTTCGCAAACAACTGCTCTTTGTTATTAGGAGCTAGCGAAAGAGCTCTACCACCGTAGTTTTCTTCGCTCAAAATTCTAAATGCATTGTACATCTCAGTGAGACCTTCCGAGGCATTTAACATTAATCCCTTGTACTTCAAATTCCAAACTATTCTACTTCATAGAGCTTTGGCATTATTCATCAATGGTTAGGTTATGTGGTTATGAGATTTAAGTCTTATTTGATTGAGCTGTGATAATCACAAGTCTACTTAGTAATATCCCCCAATTCGACGTGGGATGTGACCAGTTAACGCCTTCTTGTGACCTTGGCGTCTTCGTTATTGTCCGTGGATTATGGTAAACGAATAGACCGCCGTATCAGTCGGATTAGGTCACGATCTGGGTATAAAGACCTGGTCAAATCGTGTAAATGTTGTCTGCTTTGAGCCTAAGAGCTCCTCACGGTTTTAAAACACGTGTATTAAGTTGACATATGCTCATTCTTATATAGTGTTAGATAGTTCCCCTATCTGACGTTGGATGTGGCAGCCTACATATATATGTATAAACGCCTTTATAGCTGGTAGTTGAGTTGTTTGGCCTAAAGCCAACTTTGAATTCTATCCTTTAAAGCAGATCTTGGAGTTTTTAATTAGTTTGAAATCCCAAATCATTTGTCAAATTAGCTTAATTAAACAAATTGAAACAACTTGATTTTCTTTGAACTTGTAATCCAAAGCTGCCTGAAGGGCTCATGTTTGAATTAGAACTCATCCCACTTGTAGCAGCTATATATAGATCATGCATGATCCACTGGCACAGCTGTAATGTCTATTCTGAAAGTAAGTGTACTGTTAGAAACCCAGTAACACAAACCGATTGATTCCAAGCAACATAAACATAGTGCAAAGCCAGGGCCAGACATCAAGGAGTATGCTTTGGTTGAAGATCTATAAATAGTATGAAATCGATTTTACCCCCTACAATTGAGACCTTTGAGTGAGTATTTTAAGTAATCTAATCTTATGAGAACAAAGTAAAAATGTTTCCGAGTACTATATAATACCAATTAAACAAAGTTTACTTTTATTATGTATGTTTGTATAACAAACATTTCTTAATTAGGTAATTATTTGTAGCTTTTTAAAGCTGTAAGTATATTAGTTTGGAGCCTAAACAATATATATATATATATATATATATATATATATATATATATATATATATATATATATATATATATATATATGCTAAACATTTCTTAATTAGGTAGTGGTATAGCTTTAAAGCTGTGAATTATATTAGTTTAGACTAAACAATATATATATATATAAGGAAACGATTTATATAATCTAACAGCATAGCATATATTAATTTGTTCTCAATGTAAAGTATACAGAATGTGTAGAGTGATTCAGTGTCAATATGCCCTTCTTTTGTGATATAAGTCGGTTTCGTGTCTCAGAACTCTTAATCCACCATTTCCAAGAAGCTTCAACACTATAAATAAGCCATTGACAATGAAGCATGCTAATAATGGGAAAAGTAGGTTTCAAGTTATTAATTTGAAAATTTGGATTTAGGTTGTTGTGGGTTATTAAGAAAAAAAAGGTATGGATAAATAAGATGTCTTATCATGTGCGAATATATTTCTATAACTAGTTAATGTACTAGTATATTTACTAATTATGGTTGTGTATTCGTTGATCGTAGTAGATGCGTTAATTGATCTATAATTATTTTTTTTCTTGGTACCTGATCGAATTGATCGGGTCATGTGGAACAAAGGTTCAAATTATACGCTGGTCCTAAATGGATACCTCGATTGCATACATCACTACACTTCCACTTGACATCTATCGTACTGATAAACAGCTCATATCACCGTAACCTTCTCTTGAATTTTCAAACTTTCGTCGCTCCATCCTTATAAGAGCAGAGAACTCGTCGTTGTATCGACTGTGTTACCGAGGGCTCTAAGGAAGTCGAAATAGGAGAGCTAGCACTTATCTTGGGATAGGCACTCTTCCAGTGTCGGATGCTTGCAATTATCCGCCGCATTTGGCTGATAGGCGTTTCTGTGGGCAGCGAATGTAGGGTACAACAAGTGTGAGTGCCTTTAAATCCAATTCTTCATATATAACATATGTATAATAATTTTCAAATCGATAACTTGAAACCTACTTTTTCATCTAACAAATATCATTTTGACACACGCACTCGAACAAATAGTCAATAGTTTGGGAAAATCAAACAAGATGAGGGATCCATGAGATTGTACGGTCAAGTTATGCAACACATTTTGTAACCTTTCTTGGAACATGTGTGGAAACGTTTAATTAGTACTTTCAGTTTCAGTAAAGTCAAGTAGAAGAAATTAAGAGCATGCAATTACAATTGCAATTGCAACCCACCCCCACATGCTTAGCACATTTGTGACCATTCATTCAATTCCCCAACCAAAATTGAACTCACAATAATATTTTACGCGCATTAGTATGTGTGAAACCATGCACTATTCTCACCGCTGTCTTTTCAATAAATAATAATGTTTCAATAGAACTTCCTGATCCGGTAACGCCCGTCCATTCGAAGTCCAAAGGGCATCGGGGACCCTCCGACTTTCCATATTTGTTTTAAACTATTCGGTCGGGACACTTTATTAGGGGTTGGTACGGTTGGATTAACCTAACTATGCCATTAAAAGTATATCCATCATTGGTTTTCAATTTGTTATTTATATAAACAAAAAATTTAACTATAAACATAATTAGTGAATCGATTAACCATTTTTGGGATTGCTTCTCCATATAGGTTTTTAGTTAATCCAGATTAAAATACAAATTTATAATTTTCATAATTGTATATTAAAGTTTAAATTCCAATAATTACTATAAATACAATAAAAATGCAACAAAAAAATGAATAAATTGTTATTAATTCATTTGCAATCTTATGACATTTGGTTCATTTATAATACATCCAAATAATATATGAAATGTGTGAGATTAAATAATTTAATCACAATTTTTTTTAATCAACCACATATTTTAACAACTTCAATAAAAAAAAACATAATAAAATAATCACAACATATATCTCTTTGGTTTTAACGAAATTAGATAGGTAAAGAGTGTCTTATAATTATATATTGCTATATGCTTAACATGAGTACATAACCGAAATTTGATGCATAATGTTTTCCTCCAATTTCAAAGCAAACATTATATCAAAATATTAATGCTTAACCCTTAACCAAAAAAAAAAGTATAGTAATTCATCTAATTTTTTTTTTTAAAAAACTATAGATATTAAAGTGGAATTATATTGATAAAATATCAATAGCATTTGTAGATTATTTCCATAAATTATCACGACAATGTTGACCTATATAATTTATTGTCATAACATATATATATATATATATATATATATATATATATATATATATATATATATATATATATATATATATATATATATATATATATATATATATATATACTCTTTGCTATATATTATACATTATATTTATAATTTTAGCATAATATTTGTATTTTTATTTTTTGGTTGGTTAGCAAAACTATAGTTTGTATTTTGTAAACCTAAACCTAAACCAGGAAACTGGAGTTATATAAAGCAAATCAAAACCGAACTGATCGGGTTGGTTAACATATTTTTCGATTCAGTTTTGGTTTGTTTTTTCTATCGGTTCGATTTCTTAAGTTTTTTTCCCCAACCCTACAGTTTATTATATTATAACAAGTATTTAAATATAAAAAAATTTCAATTTTTCCTATTTGGAAATTTATATCAATAAGCCCTAGTTCAATTGATTTGAAACCCTATGCTAATAAATAATTCAATGAACTTCCCGATCGGTGCACATCTATTCAAGGGTCCAAATGACATCAAGGACCATGTAGACTTTTCAAATATATTTTAAATGATTCAAAGTGAGCTCAGGAGAAGTTTAGTTCAATATGAATGGTTTACTATATTGTAATAAATGGCAATTATAAAAAATATTTAATTTTTCTATTTAACATGAAAATTCATGTCAATCAACCTAAATCAATTGGTTTAAAACAGTAAGCCAGACATAAAGAGGAAATGACTAAGATTTAGGCTTTTTGAGAACATATTACTATATTATCTAATTCCAAGTGAATGGTTCTCACAAAAAAAAAAAAAAACTTGGAAATTCATAACCACTTTCTTTTAATGGACATAACCACCTTGTAAGATTGCCGAGGAGATCAGGGTTTTGCTATGATTATATTTACATAGGGTTTAGGGTTTAGGGTTGTTTTTTATACACTCATATGAGAAAAAACCATAAAATAAAATTCCAAGCTTGTAAAATACAAATTTGAAGTAGCTATTTAAATATGTCCATCATATCTAGCTTAAGGGGTAGAATGCTCACCATTTCAAATAGGCACAAGGTACAAGGAGGGGTCCTACGTTCGAGTGTCAATTGTCATAGTTTACTGTCTTGAAATTACAAGTGTAATAAAAAAAAAGCTATTTAAATATATATTTTTTATTAAATGTATAACATTTGACTATCAATTAGTAAATTTTAATGCATGGTACATGCACTTAATATTAGATTGATTGATAATTAATCTTAGAAATGATGATAGTTGACCAATCTTGTATATAGTTATAGAAACAATTTGTGTAATTAATCTAGAAATTATTATAGTTGACCAATCTCTTGTATAGATATAAAAACAATTTGTTTTCTCTTTTTTAGGACCTAATTTTTGGATGTAATTGTATCTATATATTGCCTCTGTTTAGAAGAATACATCTCTTTGAAATCTTTGTGAGAAACTCTGTTGTTTGACATGGTATCAGACGAGGCTTGATCGAAATGCAAGAAACCGCCATTATCACGTACTTTTCTCTCGAAACCCATCACCCTCGTAAAGCTGCTGTGAGTTCGAAGTGGTGGGACTTCTCAAAGAAGCCTCGTAAAAAGATTGTTGGGAAAGCTATGATGACATCATCGGAAGAAAATCAACCCCATTGCCTACCTCTGAATGTTGCTCATCCGAGGGTATTGGTAAAGCATTTGTATTTTACGCAGCAAGAATAGAACTTGGATTATTGTCTGAGTGCATCGGAGTCACATGACGTGGGACTCCAGTCAATTAAAATCTATTCTCCCTTCTTCTCAATTAGTTATTTCCACCGCTTGATAGTAGCACCTCCTATTCTTGGGAAAGGATGCATTATCTTGTCAAATACTCTCACATTAGATCTTGTCCTTGTTGTTCCATCTCTTAGATACAACCTTTATCACATTAGCCAAATTACTTGACTCTAAAACATCTTTGTAACTTTTTGGCCCTCATTTTCAATGTCTTTAGAGACATTCTAACCGGAAGATTCTTGGTTATGGTGTTAGGCCAGGCAAACTTTACTACTTAGAGTTGCTAGAGAATGGGGGATCGAAAATCAGTCAGGCAAATCAAACTAGCGATGGTAAAAATGAGAGCTCGAACAACTATATAGTTGTAGCGCAGAAGTAGATTAGGACATCTTTCTTTTGTTATCTTAAGAATTGCAACCCATGACTTTTTCGAGTTGAATGATGAGAATTTCATTGTGACCTTATTAGTTTGGCTAAGAGCCACCGTATTTCTTATTCACCAAGTCTGAATAAAAGTTCAGAACCTTTTGAAGTTATTCACTCTGATGTTTGGGGTCCTGCAAAGGTTCCCTCTATAATAAGAATAGATTTACTTTGTGACATTTATTGATGAATGCACTAGAATGACTTAGGTGTCCCTACTTATTAAAAAAGTGATGTGTCTAGCATTCCAGAATTTCACAACATGACTCTTTGATATCAAAAAGCGGTCGTGTTTGGCGGTCGGCAGTAGTGCTGAGTTTATGGATGCCTCTCTGGGAATTTTGAGAAACCATGGAATTCGTCATCAAACCTCATTACCTATATCCCACAACAAAATGGATTAGCGGAAAGAATAGACAACTTTTGGAGGTGAGTGCGTGCCTCCTCTTCGGCATGAACATGCCTCTATTTTATTGGGGTGAAATTTGTGAAATCTTGCTGCCTACCTAAATCAAGAACACCTTCCTCAAGTAATAGACTTTCAAACTCCTCAGCGAAGTGCAATCCTTACTTTCAATTCCCCATCTTCCGAGATCTTGAACCGTATATGTTTTTGGATGCTCCCGAAGTATATGTTCACATCCCAAAATCTTGAAAATAACTGATCCATGCAAAACAATGTGTTTTTGTTGGCTACTCTGAATTTCAAAAAGGATATAGGTGCTATGATCCACAAACCAGAAAAGATACATGTGACTCTAGATGCCTCTTTCCGAGAATTAGAGCCTTATTACTCCGGGGGAGTCTCTAAAAATTCTCTTCGAGGGCTCAAGTGAGAGGGGGGCAGAGAGAGACTAGGAATGGTGGGTGATGATTTTATTGAGTTGGAGATATTCAACAAGAGAGGTGGTGGTGATGAGTTTGTGAGTTGGAAAAGGTGAATGAACATTTAAGCATGTTGTGCGACAAGGCTGTGATCACAATTATGAGCGGGAGTAGATCACCCAATCGATACCCTCAGGTTGCCCCCCGTCCCTACACCAGTGCTTGAAGAATCCACCCGAATGTTCCTCCTCGAGTAAATTATGAATCTGTGTTTGTAGAGTCTATTGAGACATATGTTCCTACGAGGAAAATCTCTGACTCCTAGATATCCCACAAAAGATTGAATAGGGAGTTCAAAAATAGTATGAACTGATCCACGAAGCCAAGACCAAATACCCAATACCAACTATGTGTCATCATAGGTTGAGAGCTGAATGTCCATTTACTGTTAATCAATTGTCCTGATTTCTATTCTAGTAATGCGAGGATGGTAATGGCTCCCAAAATGGAGAAGGCGATGAGCAGAAGAGATGGAGGCTCTACAAAGAATACCACTTGGGAACTTGTTCCTTTACTTTAAAGGAATGAAGCCAATTGGATGCGAGATGGGTGTTCAGTGAAACTCAAACCAAATGGAAGTATTGATAGATATAAAGCCAGTGATTCGCGAAGGGATATGCGCAAAGGTATGGGATGGACTATCAGGATACTTTTGCACCAGTGGCTAAGATTAATACAATTCGCATTCTTATATCTATAGTAGCAAATCGAGACTGGCCTCTGCAACAATTTGATGTTAAAAATGCTTTCCTCAATGGAGATTTGGAAGAAGAGGTCTATATGGAGCTACCACTCGGAGTTAAAAATAGTTCTTCATGTAAAGGTGAAATGCAGCAAATTAAAAAAGTCATTGTATGGGAATTTTGAAAGCAGGTCACACAGAGCATGGTTTGGGAGATTCACCGACTACAATGAAGGAGTTCGGCTATAAGCACAGTAACTCATATCACACTTTGTTTATAAAACACAAGAAGGAAAAATGCTTGACTTTAATTGTGTATGTTGATGATATGGTCTTGGAGATGACCCACGTACGAAATGAAGCTACGAGTGTTAGCCACAAAATTTGAAATGAAGAATCTCGGGCAACTTAAATATTTTTTGCAGGAATTGAGGTACTTAAGATCGAAACATGGAGTCTTGCTTTCTGTGAAAATATAATTTGAATCTTCCTAAGCGAAACCGGAATGCTTGATTGCAAACCAGTAGAGATGCCCATGGAAATGAATCATAAGCTCGGAATTCTCCCAGACCAAGCCCCAATAGACAAGGGTCGTTATCAGCGATTAGTTGGAAGATTAATCTACTTATCACACACAAGGCCAGATATATCATATGCGGTGAGCGTTGTGAGCCAGTTCATGCATGCACCGAGTGAAGAACATATGGAAGCAGTCTATCGGATCTTAAGATACTTAAAGAGTGCTCCAGGAAAAGGTTTGTTGTTCTCAAAAAATGGTATCTCTAACATTGAAGGATACACAGATTCTGATTGGGCAGGTGATCAAACAACCAGAAGGTCCACATCTGGTTACTTTACTTTTGTGGAAGGTAATCTTGTCACTTGGAAGCGAGCGAGAAGGTAGTAGCAAGATCGAATCTTTGAAGGCGATTCGAGTATGGCTCATGGTGTATCACGAATTATTATGGATAAAGGAGATATCTCTTGAGGACATAGGGGATTGAATATGCTATACTATGAATCCTATTGTGATAATAGGGAAGCTATTCAAATTGCCACAATCACATTCAGCTATGATTGCACTAAACATGTTAAGTTGATCGTCATTTCATCAAGGAGAACCTCGATGAAAGATTATACAATTCCCATTTATTCCAATCAGAGTCGGTTGGCTGATATCTTTCCCGAGAGTATTAATTTCGGGGGAAGGTGTTTCATGGTATAATTGACAAGTTGGGCATGATAGACATCTATGCACCAACTTGAGGGGGAGTGTCTGCAATATTAGATTGATTCGGTAATTAATCCTAGAAATTATGATAGTTGACCAATCTTGTATATAGATATAGAAACAATTTGTGTAATTAATCCTAGAAATTATGATAGTTGACAAATCTTGTATATAGATATAGAAACAATTTGTTTTCCTTTTAGAACCTAATTTTTAGGGATGTAATTGTATCTATATATTGCCTCTTGTTTTTAGAAGAATACATCTCTTCAGAAATCTTTACTGCTTGAAACTCTATTATTTGACAAAATATATATTTCTTATTAAATGTATAAACATTTGACTATCAATTAGTAAATTTTAATGGTATGAACCAATCACTTAATTCCAATGTGAGGATTTGCTTAACACTGGTAGACAATCTTGAGGGTACAACATCATGAGCGTAATTGTTAAGGGTATAGGTTCAAAGTGAATTATATGAACATTTTATAATATTATTTAATCCACAGTAACAATTTTTATATCCAATATTAGATGGGAAATAAATTGTTAAAACTGCATGTATATGAGTTTTTTTCACCGCATAATATGATTTATGATTTTTAAAGGTACGTGGGAAACTAAACATCATTTTCTCTCATGAATTTTTCCTCAACTATTCACACTTCTCCTTTAAGCAAAAATGGATGATTTGTGGTCATTCTTGACTCGAAATCCATTCCTACATACCTTTTTAAATAATTTTCTTCTTTAATAAAATGGTTATTAATAGCATTATAGGTTTCATTTGTTTCGTGTTATAATCATTGTCTTCATGTGACTTGTGGTTATCGTCGTTTTGATACGTCGTTTGTTTGTCGTTATCATGGTACGATGTTTCTTTATTTGTGTGAATGCGATTCGAGACAAGTAAGTATATATGATTAAGCGATAAGAAATCAAATCCAACGGTCATCCAATAATTTTATGAAACTTGAATGCGTAAGTATTATAGTCGTAATAGTAATATCAAATATATAGACTATTTATCAAATATAGACTTTGGCCGATTTATCCTCTTATTAAATTGAATATTGTTTTGGCCCGTTTATATTTTAATTTTGGTTATATATTTATACATGTATTATTAGTTTAAATTAATAAAATTATTTTTCTCTTAGGAAAAAAAGCTACGAGGAGCAACTAATTTATGCCATTTTCCACGTCCTCGATGTTTCATAGTTGTTAACAACCATTTGCTAGATTGGTTTCTTAGATTATTTGAAACAGACTAAAACCCCAGAAAACATGACTTTCCATTAATGCTGTCATGCATGCTTTGACCACTGGCCTGCCTAAACTGATGACAAAAAAAATAAATAAACAAACAAGAAAAGAAAAACTGAAATCAAAGCAAAAGCCTGTCGACTTGATAAATTTATTATATATTATTTCTTAATTGCAGCAAACTCTATGTAGAGTGACATATAACTCCACTTCACACCTTGAATCACATGTTTTTGGCAGTCAGCCTCCACTCCATTGATTCAACCCCAACTCCTTTAATGCCACACATGCTCTAAAAGCTATAATGTGCTGCTTCTAGCATTGAAACCAAGATATTTATTGATCAAGCAAACGTGTTTATTTGTGATCGAATTTTAGTTTTGGTTTATGTCAAATCACAAGTCTATGATGCTACTTTTGTGTAAGGTTGAGAAAAAAAGGAATTTATTATGATGTAATTAAACTCGTATCGATCTATAAGGGTGTGGACTTGTCACTCGCGGTATGGATCTTTTTATTGGATAATCTTATCGTATGATATATTATGATTTATTCTTTTATTTGTGCTTTTAGACTTTATAATCGTTCTCGTATTCGTAATAAAGCATTTTCTTATGTCCATAGTTTTTCCTCATAAGGGTTTCTATATAAAATCTTGATGTTTTTCTTGTTTTCTTATTTTATTATTGTTACATGGATTTCAACATAACCCATGGCAATGGACTCATTAAGTGCTTAGAACTTTGTAATATAGGTACATTGTACCTTATCGATATTAATTCGATGTGGGACACATACTAAAGAATTTGTGCAGCATGTTTGAAAATAAGCATGCCTTTTTCTTCCTTAAGAGAAAGCGCATAGAAAGAGCATCAAATATGCACGCGTACCTTTGTACCTTTTTATATTGCTTGAAGATAACAATGACAGAAATACCCGAATTACTCAAAAGATCTTATTGGAGCTCTTTCTCCCAGATTTCCTCATCATCCATTGACCAGAGATTTGCCTAATGCCCAAGAACCCAAAAGTTGAAAGAGAAAGAAATGGATTAACGTGCACCAACAGAAACGATGAGGGCCAATCAATTCTAAATTATTGTTTTAGCATGTTTGCACTTATTACGCGTTTGCAGGAGATTCTTTGGCACCTAATATCCCTTAATATATATATATATAATTAGCTCCTTAATATATATATATATATATATATATATATATATATATATATATATATATATATATAAAGTTATTGCAATTAGGGAGTAGAGGAAACATTTTGTGAAGTTTTGTATTAATGTATGTCTCTAAAAGTAGTAATTAAGAAAAATGAAATGACTTATTTTTGTAGTGAATGTGATCTATACTGTTTTCTTTCTATTTTGGCATCAGCTTTGCTTGCCCATGATCATTTCAATGAAAGCCATAAGCAATTTGATGCGATCATGTCGGTTTATACGAAGTTTGAGGAGTGTCTTAAGTTTGAGATTTCCCATCTGTCGGTCGATCTTTGAGTTAAGATTTCAATTTGAGGCAGGTCGCCTATAGTTTAAATATTTCATTGAGAATTAGTCAAATGTGATGATTATGGTGCCTCGAGAGGGTCAGTGAAAGATATCAAAGTGTAGTACGTTGAAACGCATGGGTGAGCTGTTAATGTGGTCTCGCATTGGATTCATGAGATTGTGGAGTATTATTTAAAACAGAAGATTCTCCCATCAAACCATCTTTTGGGTTGAGCTCTCCTGGGCTTGGTGCTTATCATTGGTGTTGTTTTAGATTTGAGTCGATGTGTAGTAGGAAGAATTTCTTGGAAGAGATCTTTGTGATGCTGAGTCGAGGTCAGATTGATGACCAAAATGTAAGTGAGATTCACTATAGATTTGGTGACAGATACCACATAATATGTCCCATTTATTGGATCATATTTCACAAAAATAGGCTGATTCTCCTTTGTTAGGGAGCTCTACCCGACATCTGTCTGTATAACCACCATATCCCATCCGAGGGTCTCAGCAGTAGTATTGACCTACCGGGGTCCATGTCCATATCCTCGATATACAATTATCGCAACTACTAAATGGACCATAGTTCTGCTCAAACCACCTCAATACATCCCTTTATGGGATCCATTCATTCATTTAAATTTAAAATATGAAAGTAAAACCTTGTTACAACTTCATGAAATCCAAGTCATGACACTCTTACATAATTATGCAGACTATTTAGACAATAGTCCTAAAAGAATTTAATTACAATTCTTTTATACAAAATACTTTCTACAAAAGTAATTTGAGACCCTGTCATTTCTTTCATAATGTCGCGGCCTCAAGTGAGAAGCGAGTCTCCTTAACCACTCCTGCAGAGAGTTTGACGGGCAAAAGCGATGCTGATGTAGTGATAATCTCCCATAAGGGTTACTCCCGCATGGTATCATACAATGATCAAACCAACCCATACACATCAGTGAAAATGTCTACATGAATGTTGTATGTCATGCATGGAATGTCTTCATGCCCGCTATCTGAGTCACTCCTTAGTACCACTGCTTGCCCTTCTCCACCCAGTGTGGCAACCATCTCGTCGTACAACTGACACATCTGAGCATACCAGGCTCCATAAGTGCAATCAAGTGCAATGGAGCAAGTAATCGTCAATCCTGACTCTCACTATCCTTTCTTCAGGGTGAGTGTAAAGAGATTGCATCTCTGCTCCTCCTCATCTCTCTCTCTGCTGTCAGCTTTCGGCCTGTGGCGGATCTCCACATCTGAACTTTTCGGATCACACATGAGGTCTCTTAGTCATGTTCCGGGCTTTTCACACAGGGGATTAATGACCCTTCTTGCTCTACGACTACGCATTAATTATATTTCACTTTATAGTTTGAACCATGAGTCATTTATTGGATATGGGTAAAAATCTGAGCTCACTACCCATTCATCAACATTGATGATGGATGACCATACCCATGCAACACACACCTATGTCATCTGATGATCGTGCATATGAAATGTGATAAATACAAATTTCATGCATGTCATGCTACATGCAACATTTATAATTCGGATGATATATTTCCCTACGTATAATTTCCATTCATCACAATTTCCATGTTAATACCATCACTAAGCACATATTAACATGATTTTGACACTACCAAACAGCATATTATTTATTTTTCTAACAATACACATAAAATGACCCAAATCTCGGACCCATATAAAACATGGCACCTTTTGGTCCTTTCACGGTTCGTCATCGAATTATTGTGATACCAAAACACACAACAAAACCCGAAGACATCAGTTCTGGATCGAAACCAAACCTCAACATAGTTCGAGACTGCCCGAAAACAGTCCCAAAAATTCAACCCGAATTGTTGAAATTCTAAAATTCCCTACACTTAGTCCCAAAAAAATTTATGATTGAAATTAAAGGCCTCTCATGACCTCAAGAAAACCTCAATGAATTAAATGGCGGCTAAGTTAGAAATAACGTAAGAGAAAATTGACATCTCATGGAGTGTGGCCAATTCAATTTTGTAGTACCCGACCACGCGTGTAGCTTGCGATGCGTGGATCAGCACCTTTGCTCAGCCAAAACCACGACCCAATTTCCATAGATGCGAGAGAGAAAATTTATCTCTCTACTTTTCCTCCTCTCTCTCTCTGCCTCATAAGTTTGGCCAAAATTTAAATTTTGTGCACGTATAGCATGTGATCACGTGGATGTTTACTTTGCGCAGGCGAAACCGACCCGATTTCCATAGATTTGAGAGAAAAATTTATCTCTACTACTTTTACCATCTCTCTCTCTCTTTCATCCTCCTCCATCCGTTTTTTCTTTTTTTGCCTTTTGACTTTCTATCATTTATTTGTTTTTAAAATAATATGTGTCTGCTATTAGGTTGTTTCAAACGATTTATTTTTCGAGTTCGATTTATTTTAAATGAGCTTGCATTTCCGAGTCGTTCATAAGCTTGAGATTTTAAAACAAAATCTGCTCATCAATCATTTGGATGAGCTTATCGTGGAAAATCGCCAAAATGTCATTTGTCTTGGGATTCGTGAAGCTTCTGGTCATTTGGATTTCGCGATCTGAATTTAGCAGCGTGATCTGGTTTTGTCGTCAGGATCTGAAGAGATTTTAGAACTCTCCTGAATCGTTATGATGAATTTATTATTATTATTATCGTTTCATAGATTTTAAAATTTAATTTTCTTGGATTTTATAGGTATGCCTGATACCCCGAGAGGTTGATTGGATAATATTGATGCGAACTACATCGGTTTATAAGAGAATCTGAGTGATCTTGGTTGAAGGTTGTCTCACATATTATATATATTAGATGTTGCTTTAGGTTAAGCTTTTCCATTGGACACAATTTCAAGACAAAGTATTTTTAATTTCATAGCAGCCATGCAGTATCTTGTCTGACGTGTGGCTTCGTCGGCTGAAGAGACCGAAGGCAGTGGGCCTCCCCCAAATTGGGGATTTGGTAGAGTGTAGATGCATTTGTTCCTAATTGTAGGCTCAGTGCTCTTTCTATCTGGGCCATCCTAGGTGCTATAAATCTAGAGCTCTCATATGTATACTATATATACCAGCAGACACGGTTTGCTTCAGAAGAGAGCAGCTGACTTCGATAATTAGAAGCTGAAAATAAGTTTGTGAGATAAGGATGAAGCTGTGGTTGCTGCTGCTGATGATTATCATGATGCTGATCATATGTAAAACATCAACTTCCTCGCGAAGAACCGAAAATTGCCCGAACCGATGCGAAACGTACCGATCACTATCCATTTGGAATTGGAAATGCTAATTGTGCTAGAATCAGAGTTTCCTTCTCAACTGCAACAACGGTCAACCATTTTACTTCAACGCATTCCCTGTTCTCGATATATCACTGGCACAAGGCACTGTAATATTGACCTTCAAACTGAATGGTACGAACCTCTTTAACTAACAAAAAATTATATGGAGGATTCAGCCTGGAAGGCAGTCCATTTACGTTGTCCAGCACCGCAGTTCATAGTTCTTGGCTGCAACGTTATGGCTTTCATCGTCGAGGGTGAGCCATTCCGGGGTATGACTTTCTGCAATGAAGATGGGATGGGTCCTGACGACCTTGCCTCTTGCTCCGGGGTTGGATGCTGCAAGACCTACATTCCGAACCATCTCAAGAGCTTTAATCTCTCAGTGATTAACCTAAATATTTCCACTACCAGTAGGTTTTTGGGCCTGCACATGTTCTTGGCTGAAAGAGGGACGTTCGATTTTTCGGAAACGAAACAGTTTCAGGACCTCAGCCGGAAAATAAATTCGCAGGTGAAGCTTCAATGGACGGTGGGAGAAAATAGTTGCAAGGAAGCACAATCCGACTGCGGAAAAAAAACAGTAGGATTGTGTAGGAGCTCTACCAATGGCCATCCTGGATATTTCTGCGGCTGTAAACGAGGCTTCTCAGGAAATCCCTATAGTTCAGTGGTTGCCAAAGGTAGTCCTCATCATCCGCTCCTCTACTTCTTTGTTCATAGATATCTTTATCATACATAACCATTAATTAACTTAACATATATCTCTTTTCTTAACATGATTCAGACATTGATGAGTGTAAGGACCAGAATAAATACCCATGCCAAGGTATTTGCTTGAATACAGTCGGGAACTACACTTGCCGCTGCCCATTGGGAATGCATGGTGACGGGAAAGTTGCTTGCAGAGGACGCATGCTGCTGCCTATTCGTAAGGTAATATGCTCTTAATTTCCTCTTCATGAAAAAGTATCAAATTCAATATTCTAATAGTAATATGCTGTTGCACATGACACTTCAAAACATGTTGTTTCATTGTAACTTTAGACTAAATCAAATTATCTAGAATTAGGGATTTTAATCAGGTGATGAGTCTATATATGAGTCAAAGCTCGAGAGCTCAACTCTTTTAAGTAAAATCCGAAGCTAAATTCGATTCAAACTCAATCGAGCTTTTGTCAAATGATGCAACTTGATTGAAATATGGTCGAAATTTCGGCTACCGACTAGAGCCAACGAATCAATTAAAAAATTAATAAATAAATAATTACCTCCGAACTTCGACGACTTGAGTTCAACTTGACCAAACTTGAATAAATTTAAGCTCAATAATAATAAATTATCTATTAAGCTCACGAGTAGTTCGAATCGGGTATTGTGATACTTGAACTCGACTTGATAAGCTATTCGAGCTTGACTCGATTAAGTAGCTGAATTTGAGGTAATTCACAGTCGAGCTCAAGTAAACTGACTCATTCACACTATCTAGAATCTATAAGCAGCAAGCCATTATTTTATATCGATCTATGAACATTAGAAGGAGTATAGTTGGAGGGTATGTGGTAAGGAGACTCTAATTTTGTGACTCATGTGGCTGATCTTTGTCATAAATTTAGAAAATTTTCAGTTTAATTAACTTACTCATGAGTAATAATGGGGTGCTTCCATTTCTATATTTTGTGTGCAGGCATAGGCTTGAGCTTTGGATTCTTATTGGCACTGTCAGGGCTTTTTGGGCTGTACTTACTGGTCCAAAAACAGAACAACACCAAACTGAAAAGAAAATTTTTCAAGAGAAATGGTGGGTTATTACTGGAGCAACAGATCTCTGCAGACAAAGGCAAACTCGAAAAAATCAAAATTTTCACATCTGAGGAGTTGGAGAAGGCCACAGATCACTACAATGACAACAGAATCCTGGGACAAGGAGGCCAAGGAACTGTTTACAAAGCAATGTTACGGATAGGCCTTGTAGCTGTGAAGAGTCTGGGGAAAATGATGGATAAAAGGTCAGATCGAAGACTTCATCAACGAGGTTGTATTACTTTCACAGATCAACCATGAACATGTAATTGAAATTGTTAGGTTGCTGTCTAGAAACCGAAGTTCGCTACTAGTATGGTAGCCCTAATGGAACCCTTTCCGATCACATTCATGATCAGCTGGAGGAAGCTCCAATGAAATGGGCCGATCGGTTCAGAATAGCTAAGGAAGTTGCAGGAGCAATTGCTTATATGCATTCTGCTGCTGTTCTACCGATCTATCATAGAGACATTAAGTCAAAGTAACATGCTCCTGGAGCAAAGAGAGAAATATAAAGTGAAATTGTGCGATTTCGGGATTTCAAGGTCTGTCCCAACAGGAAAAACTCATGACTACGCTCTGTGCAAGGCACCTTCAGGTACTTAGATCTGCATAGGTACTTCCAGTCATACCAGTGTACAGCGAGAAGCGATGTTACAGCTTTGCAGGGGTTATTCTTGTCGAGCTCTTGACCGGAAGAAGGCCGATTTCCATGGTGAATCTGAGAGGATGATAACAAGGATTGACAGCACACTTCATATCCTCAGTAAAGACAATCATCTCTTGGATGTATTGGATCCACAAGTAGTGTTGGAGGGAGAAAGGAGGAGCTGTTGATTGTTGCACTTCTTACACTGAGATGTGAAGTTGGAAGTAAGGAAGGAAAAAGGCCAACAATGAAACAGGTTGCTTTGGAACTGGAAAATTTGGAGAACAGACAACGTCTACCTGCTGATCATCAACAAGAACATCAAGATGGAAATAAATTGCTCCATAATTGAACCATCAGAAGGTTGGAGAAAGTGATGAGTTGGTGCTAGACATTCCAGGAGCTACTGATTAACTCATCAACATTTTAACATGCTAAGATGATAAGTAAATGAGTTTCATCTTTTCATTGTAATATAGGAACAACAATATCAAACAGGATTAAGAATATTTGGCAGCTGCGTTGTGAATTTCAAATTCAACTCTTAAACCACTTCAGATTGTATTAATGAGCATATATATGTATCAATGTCTAGATAATTCTTGATTTTATTCGATTGCTAATTCAGTAAAGATTTATATTTAATGGGAAATATTTTAAAATTAAGGAGAATTGGTATTGTGAGTAGTGAGTAGAGATTAAATGTGGAGAGAAAAACTTTAGATATCTCGTTTTCATGGGAATTATGTTTATAGCACAAACACTCATAGTCGGAAAATGAAACACACTTTCTATAACCAACCGACATGTCATTGGTAGACAAAATTATCCAAATATATGTGGTGTTGGGGACATCACATTTAGGGATGGCAACCGGGCAAGTTCGAGTAGCGAATGTGACCTTCAGCCGTGCAGATTAATTTAAGATGGTTCCCATACACATTTCTTAAAATATTAAAGAGGTGGATGGACATGATGGTGTTATATAGCGGGAATGAAATTACCATTACTCGTCCCATTTAGCTAATATTTTTATTTTATTGTTTTTAATTTATTTTTAATATTTATTTTTATTATAATGGGAATTGATATATATTATGATAAATAAGATATTATTTTATATAATTTTATTTTATCAAAAAATCTATTATTATTATTATTAATGTTATTTTATATAAAAATATAAAATACAAATAAAACAAAATATTTTTTAATATATTATTGGAGTAGGGCTAAGCAATACAAGACTCGACGAATCAAAAACTTGATTGCAATCCCAAACCTCAGAAAATCTCAATTATACAATTTTATACATTAGAAACGTGATGAAAGCTTAGAAAAAACTTTGTCATTGTAAATCTTTGTGCATTTGAACCCCGAAAAAGCCTTCATGTGGGACTCATATGTTCCTCTCTCTTATCTTCTAAAACCCTGGAATCACCTATCCCATTAAATTGGGGTGAAACGAAAACTCATCTCGTCTGACCCGTGTTTGAGGTCGAATGTATATGTATTCTAAAATTTAAAAATTCATCAATAAGTCATAAAGTTAAAAACAAACAAGCTGAATTTTGGCTTAATTAACTCAACAAAAAACCAAAAAAAAAAAACCTAGCATACAGTTTTCATGAAGAATTTTTTTATTACTCTGATCTATTTAGTTGGATTTCTTTCTCCTTGGTGTTGGGTGGTGGTTGTTCTTCCAACTGAGTTTCAAAGTTGTGGGCAAGATAATTAATCCGTGTGTCGCATGGAGACCAAACTCAAATACTGCCAGGCTAGTAGGCTTGAATTGAGTGGCCAGGCACTAACCCTTAGTTTCTCATATCGTGCCTTAAAAGCGGCCCAGTCATGTACTCTCGCATCTTGGGCATGTCCTTTGATAGGGTTTGAAAAATGGGCTCGCGAGGCCCACTCGTAAACCCGAGAAGCGCGCCCTAATGAAACACAGGCCTGGCTCCCGGCCCAGCAGAGGCCCGATCATTTCGCCCCAAGGCGGGTCATGGATAATTTGAAAAGCCACATCCTGCAGTCAGGACTAATCCTTGATAAGGAAGTAGGATATCAATCCCGATAACATCTTATCACGTAAAATCTAACTAAATCTTCAACTAAATCTCCTTAAGCAAGGAAAATAGGATAATTCGATAAACAATTTATCTGCCCGTCAAACGAATCTCACCAATAAGGAAGGAGGATAATTCTTAATAAACTACTCCTTCAATATCCCTTATTAAAATCTGATAAAATGGGAAATATCCCACGTCAGTGGGAAAGAATCCTTACTACCCTCTAATTGGGAATAATAATACCCTATGTGCAAAATTTTGTCGGTGAAAGGTATACATAAAAACATTAAGCCTCATGATCCTATCTTTTCTCGGAACTAACTTAGGCATCAGGCGGCCGAAGCGAAGCCCATTCGACCCACCTTATTCTTGTTTTTGCAGAGGAGTACCACATCTAGAGCTGGAACCATCCGACCATAGTCCTATCTAAAGGCCCGACGACCCAATCGCTCCAGCCAGTCACGGTTGAAGCATCATCGGTTAGGCGCCGTCGTAGGAGCAGCGGTTCCTTTACAAATAAGGCTTGATCTCGATTCTCGATGGTATCAACCGGGAACCTGGTAGGAACAGCCAATCCACAAATTATGAAGGACGCGGCGGCTTGTGACGACAAGCCTCGCGGCGTTAGAAATGTCTGACCAACATGGATGAGGTGGAGGCACTCTCACCCGACCAACGCTGATAGGAGAGTTAGTGCAACTCACGAGGGCGGATGCAACGCCACGGGAGGCGCGCCAAACTCGGGAAGGTCACATAACATCTGCCCCTCGTGAAGGGCGAGCGCATTCGGCGCTCACGAGGCCGAGAAACATAGAGTTGGCCGGAGCCAGGGGCGCCGGACCACGCCAGCCCCCTGGAGGGAGAGACCTTGGCGTGTCGGGGCATGAGGGAACTACGCCATCCTCGAAGCCAGGGACGGGAGAGAAATCGTGGACCGGAGGTTCGAGCCTCAGCGGGAACTTGCGTAAAGGAAGTTGTAGGGACGGGCGCTCACGTGCTATGGACCTGTAGTCGATGGGTGAGTCACGTTCACGGCCGAGATGCTCCTTCCCTCTTCCGGCCAAAGTTCGAGAATGCCCGCAGTGGAAGCGTTCGATGGTGCGGAGATCCGTTGATCATCTGACACTTACAATAATCAAATGGAGCTGCGTAGGTATCGAGAGACCTGTGCGATGCGAGCTTCGCTATTCGTTAAGGCCAGCCTTGGCTTGGTTTAACGACCGCCCTCATCAATCTCATCATTCGGAGAACTATCATTGCATTCGTCTCCGGCTTCATTGGAGCCAAAACATCTGAAAGCGATTTATCATCTGTGACCATCAAGTAGAGCTCGCGAAGAGCTGAGGTCCTATGTTGAAGGTTCTTGTAGAGTCTCACGAAGAGTAGATATACTGACGAAAGTTCGCGATCACCGCCTTCATTGCTGGGCTAGGAGTGCAGTCTAAAGATTTGATGTTTTCCATCTCAAAAAACCCTCAGGCAAGCATGGCTGAGGTGCTCGCTAAAGTGAAAAATACATTAATGGTGAAGAAGCCCTCATATCCAAGAAAGGAAGCTCCTCCACCCATAAAGAGAAAAGCGGGACTGATAAGCGTGGGGACGGAGCCCTAAGAAGACAAAATGGCCAAGGAAAGGTCTCTAGAAAGATGGAGAAACGGTCCCGAGAAGAAGTGGAAGCCTCAGAGATTGCCTAGGTCCACCTTAGCCAGAACGACGACAACATTATTCACCTCGGTTTCCCCTCACAGCTGACCACGATGTGCTCGCGGAGTCTTGCACAAGTACAACGAGCAGTTCTGGTTGGCCATCGGATGAAGTGGACGCCACAGAGATAACACAAGTTATTGTGAGTTCCGCCAGGGATTCACGGGCATCGCCACGGATGATTACGCTCTGACTAAAGAAATAAATAGAATGCTTAATTCAGTGGGTATCTCCAACGGCTTCATAGCACTGAGGCGGGCGAGAATCAGGCTCAAAATTAGAACGACCTCGGCGACCGCCGCCTCGTGGACAACAACTTCGTCCAGCGGCCTTTAGGGAAATACATGTGATCTCGGGAGGATTAGGAGGAGTCGGCTCGGCGGGAAGACCGCTCTGCAGCGCATCATCAGGTCAAGAGAGGTAATGGAGGTACAAGCTGTGTCCAAACTGCCTCGGCTCGACACATCCATAACGTTCTCTGACTCGGTCACGGAGGGATACGGCCATACGATAATTCAAAAACGGATGTGTGTATAAATGTCGCCTATGTCTTGTAGTGCATATCGCTAGTAATATAGTGTACCTATGGTACGGATATCGATCCACGGGGATAGGTGTGTTGAATACAGAGATTGGCTTGTGAATATTATCTGGATATAAGTGTTGTGTGAAAGAGTACTAGTGTCTGAATGTAAACTAAACTAACTGATCTGAATGAATTATTGTGTAATGGAGACTAGGGCTATGTCTCCCCCTGTCACTTTCGATGGATTATTTCTTAAAGATGATATTATTCAATTTATTTATGATTTATTAATGGCTAGAGTGATCTTGCCCCCTGAAATACCCTCTCTCGAGTGTATCAGCCTATCTCATGAAGTAGAGTTGAGTGTATCTACCCAACGATATACGAAATGTAAATCTCTACAACTGCAAATGCCACCTTCGGAGATCGAATATCTCTATTTACGAATCAACGAAGAGCTTGCTCTACAGATCCACACAGGTCTCCTCATCTCTTGAATCTCGGATCTCCCGGTATAGTCAAGCTAATGTTGGCGGACATCACCATGTAAATGATTCACCGGATATAAAGTAGATGCTAACAAATTATAAACAATGAATAATATAAAATACTAATCTTTAATCCATGCAAATGGCCAGGTTTAACAACACCTAGGTACAAATCTAGAACATACTTGAGCGAGAAAACATAAATAGTTAATCTATAAAACATGGAGTCTTTACGTCGAAAGAAGAAGATACAAAATGATGGCTCTTCCCCGGTCGAAAGTCTACTGCATTGATTTAGGTACTTACTGGTTGGAAATGCGTTCCTCGATCTCAATCCTCCCTTGAATTACGAGTCCTCTTTTTTCTTTTAATGATTGAGAGGCATATGCTTCGCCTTGGCGTCGATGTTGCAGCGTCGCGGCGTTGAGCGTCGCGGCGTTGGCGGCTGTTGACTTGTATATGTTGACCTGGCGTTGCGGCGTTGGGACGTCGCGGCGTGGGAAATCGCGGCGATGGGGACGTCGCGGCGTGGGGGCGTCAGCGGCGTTGGGGAAGCGTCAGCGGCGTTCGGCCATCTTTATCTGCTTTGCCTCAGCCGCTCCAAAATTGCTTCCAAAAGTTGCCCTTTTCACCTGCATTCACACCCTGCTCCCTTTCGTCAGATCATCAGGCACCGACAATATGTATTTAAATATAAAATAGCCCTTAGCGTAAAACCAGAACGGGTATGACACAGACCTTCTGACCACTCATCACACCCCAAACTTAGTTTCTTGCTTGTCCCAAACAAGCCCGACTCTAAAGCGAACACACACCCTACATACTATAGTCTAACACGAAGATAGTGATACATCTTCGATAGATAGAGGATCAAATTGGGCCAGGCTCACCGTATCGTTTTATTTGAAGTTCACGGGATTCGCAAGGTGTTAAACTTTTCCGAAGAACTAAGTTGAACTTCAGTGAAGTTGACTAGTGCCTCGGCCTCAGGGTATTCAATAACCTTTCCCAAGGACCCTATGTACGTTAAATAAATGACCTACAGTGTACACTTAGGTTGAGCCCCAAACGAGTTCGGCTAGCTGGTGGGAAAATCTAACTACGAAAAGGATCGAGGCATATAGTTTGTAATTTCTAATATACCTACTCACAACATAGAACAAAACTAGTGCCCGTAAGTTTGTGTTAAGTGTTCATGTAGCGAGGATTAGTTGGTGACTCCCCACTAGTTGGTTAAAGGCTTTTGAACATTGATTTCCTCAGACGTCACCAGAGACACTCCAACTTCGACCTAAGGGCCCTAAAGCTGTGGGAAACTTCCATCTTACGTCCTGGCAGGCGTGAAGTCAATGACTCCGACCGGTTGACTCGGGGCATTGGGCTTTGAGGCCCCTCGGACGTGCGGGATTGGGTTGAGTCCACTTATTCTATCTCTATTTTTTTATTTATTTTTGGGGCTCGAAGGCAATCCTCTTTTATTCACGGTGTCCCATCTCTTTGGTGTTTAGAGACTCCCAGGGTTTGTTGAACCTTCGTAGTCGGGCTCGGCACCTAGGCATACCCTAGAGATCATTTGTGTGTGGTGTGATAGGCTCATCAGAAATAGTTTCTTGAATAATACTTAGGAGGTGAAAGTCGCTATGCCTCCCGACATTAGGCTGATTCTGAGCATTCGGGAACATCAGTGAATCCTTTCTTCCATGACAATAGTGGATTCGACTCAAAAGTGATCCCCTACTCTCAAGCATAGCATCACATACACAAACTACCTAAACACGCCACCACTACACATGTATATGATCTACCTAAAACCACAGAGCATGACTAAACACAAGGCTTCGGCTTATCTAAGATGAGCAACGTAGATGAAACTAAACAGAAATGTAAACTAACATGCATAAATGAAAATAAGCTACATCACAAATAAACAAAAAACTAATCTAAGAAAAACCCCGAGCACCACCCCCTCCCCCGAACAAAATGGGCGGTGTCTTTGCGGCAATGAAATAATAAAAGAAGGTGGAGGGAACTCCCTTGGTGATCGGGCAGGTCATTGTGGTGGCGGTGGCGGCGGTAGTGGTGGGGCGAAGGCACATTGGCTGGGCTGGAGGCGTATTCTTTGTTCGAAGAATAGTGGCCTGGTTGGCGTGCCGTGCGCATATCAGCGAAGTGCCTCCATATCTGTGTGAGGAGGACTTCGGTGCTCACAGGTCTCATCCCGAGAATGCATCAAAGCGCTCGATAAGGGGCGAAACAGGATCCTCTAAATCATGAAGTGGGATTTGGAGGAAGCTGTATAGAGTACATTGTGGTGGTGGTGGAGGTGGGTGAGTAGAGGACTGCCTAATGTCCTCTTGGGGGTCACCCAAGAGTCCAAAGCGGGCCTGATAGTCATGAAGCTCGTCCTCGTCCGAGGGCTCATGACCTGAATCGTAGGTCCCCTTAGGTCGTGGTACACCCGGTTTGTCCCTCTTAACCGATATTGCTTTGATGGGGTGTAACCACGCCTCATTGTCATCTAGGGGCACCCCGACTCATTTGCATAATCCATAAATGAGAAAAGGGTGCCCCGAGTTCATTTTAGCGTCCCGGTTATGGAGGATGGCATCCTCTATACTTTTACTATCGAAAAGAATATCTGAATGATGGCATAATTGAAGCGAGACCGCGGCAGCGAGTCACTTCACCTGTGTTCGTCGTCGGAATGAGACGACGTGATGAAGTGATGCGGACACACAAGGATATAAGCCAAATGCTTGGCCTTAAAATGGACGGCGTGTATTCATTGTTGAGTTCCCTCACCGAATCGTTTGTCCAAGATTTAATGACTTCGGGGTAGTCGGGTCGCTCGTAAAGTCGATCAAAAGGCTTCGGGGGAAAATGACCAAGATTATAAAAGTGGTTGATAGACTCCACGCTGAAGTCTACCAACACACCCCGTACTCGGACCTTCTTGACGACGTGGGAGGCGAGGTTGGAGTAGAATTCTCGCACCACACTCATCGCAGCTGGATGAGGTGGTTGTAAAATCTTCGCCATCCTTAGCGCCAATCGTCTTGCGGAAAAAATCATCGGTGGTGGAAACCCTTGCCATAATAAAAAACGGTTCTTGCGAGATGGTGTCGAGCGGATAAGCGGCACCTCGTTAACGAGCCGCGTGACATCGAAATTCGAGGTCGGGTCCTCAACGGCGGAGCCACAGTTTGTCAACAGCGCCGGCCTTTTTAGGACATTGGTGAAATCTTAGAGCTCTAGAGAAGGATATGAACTCGAGTAGCGCAAGGTGGCACACTTAGGTTAGCTAGACAATATGTCGAGCACCTACAATGCATTATAAACACTAGGGCCAAATGAGCCACAGAGAAAAAGACACCAGCCCTAGGACATATGACACACCTAACTGGCTCACTCGAAACCTAAGATGGAGTATGAGACCTAAGGAGGAGGACGAGACCGATACAAGGACACCTACGTGTAGTGTGGAAGGGGTGAGACCGGGACCGTGGATTAGGACGAGACTTAAGGTGGCGGTGTCAGAGAGGGTGTCGGAGGGCAAAACAATGGCCTCCTACTGGTGCGGGAGTGAACTCCGGAAGGGTTGGGTGCAGGTTCGCGACACGGGGGCACTGAGGTTGAGCGAGGAGGAGAAAGGGTAGAAGACAAAAATGGGGTGTTTGGCGCCGCGGGGTCAACGTCGGCGACGTTCGGGTGCAACATCAGCGGCGTTCAAGAATGGTAAAAATCAGCGTCGGCGTTGATATCCGTCGTGGCGTTCGGAGAGGAGTGCAAAACCAGCGTCCCACCGGCGATGGCCCGGGTCCAACGTCGGCGTCCCGGAGGGACGAAACCAGCGTCAGCGGCGTTGAGATCTAACGTCGCGGCGTTTCCGGGAGGAGTTCAAGACCGCGTCATTGGCGTTGAGATCTCACGTCGCGGCGTTCGAGAGAAGGAGTCAAATCGACATGGTGACGTTGAAATCAACGTCTGGCGATGTGCGAAGGTCAGTGGCGTCGGCGTTACGAGAGAAGGCCCCGAAATGTACATTATCTGACCATGGTCTAAAATAAGAGAAAACTCCCCTCATGTAAATGGGACACTTTGGACTTTTGTAGTGCTCTGCATGAACGGATCCTCCCCAATACTGTCGATCACGGGTCTGTCGGGATACATCAAAGGGATTGAATTACAGACGAGCAATAAAATAATATAACCATGAGATAATAAAAAAAAAAATTGAACGAGAGAAAGGAAAATTTTGAAACAAAACGGGTTTTACCTCCCCAGCGCTATATTTAATATAGTTGGCACAAATGACCACGAATCTCGATGTGTTCGAGGAACGGCTCCAATGATCAAACTGCGTACTTAACGGATGCGGTCGATGGGATAGTGCAGCATCGCGCAAATTCACCCCCGAATCACGGCTGTAGTTGTGTGTGCTTGTGAATGTTCTTTCTCCGGGATGTAACCTCTGCCCCTCCATGTGGAAGACCTTGGTCAGCAGTGAAAGGTCACGACCATCCCAGACTAATTTCCCAGGAAAAAGTTTTAGACGAGAATTAAACAAGAGGACCGGTGCCCACATATAATTCCCTTTACGGTAATGTGTTTATCATACCGGGCCTTTGTCTTTCCTTGTAAATGCGAGCATTTTTCATAGCTTCGTTCTGGTCGTCTAGTTCGCGAGATGTGATCGCTTCTCAGAAGCTGAGTATCTTTGTCCATGTTATTTGTAGGAGTTGCCCCGAGTAGGCTCGATGCTCCGATTCACTTTGGCGGGTATTGTGCTTTTCCATAAACAATTCCTGAAGGTGACATCCCAAAGGGTGTTTTAAATCTTTGTTGATCGCCTGAGTGCATCGTCAATCTTTTAGACCGGAGTCCTTCCTAGAGCGTGCTTGTTTTCTCCAAAATGGACTTAATTTCTCGATTTGATACCTCTGCTTGCCCATTTGACTGTGGGTGATATGCAAGGGAGGTAAGATGGCGCACCCCATACTTTTTCAAAACCTTGTCAATCATCTTATTGCAGAAATGAATCATAGTTATCACGTGATCGGTGCTTTCAATTCTGAATCAGGAATATGTGGTTGCGGAGAAATTTAGCCACTACCTTGGCATCATTAGTGTGGGTTGGAGTGCTTCCAACCCACTTGAAGTTATAATCTTGGCGACAAGATGTATAGGTTGTTATAAGATGGAAATGGTCAGTAAATCCGTCCCCCGTAAATCAAGCAATTAGACTTCTAGAATAGGATGCATGGGCGGTTCCAACCTTTCTAGAAATGCCCCCATTCGTTTGACATTTGTCACATGTGGATCTGAAATAATGAGCATCCTTAAATAAGGTAGGTTAGTAGAAGCTGGGATTGAAGCACCTTGGGCAGCGTTGCATGGCTCTGAAGTGTCACCACATGTAGTAGCGATGTGGCGGAGTGGTGCGAGAATCTTGTGCATTTCATCTTCGAACATCTCCGGATCACTGGTCGTAGCGATACGTAAATTGGCTCCTCGATAGTAGTGTTTCAAGTGTGCGAAAAACCGCTTTTTCTATTGATAGTTAAATTCCGGAGGGACTACCTTGGCTACCAAATAATTCACATAATCTGTAAACCATGGAACTTCTCTCTTGTCTTCAATAGTTAGGAGTCGCTCGTCTGGAAAATCGTCATTCACTTGAACATCATAGCCCTTCAATCGTGAAAGATGATTTGCCCAGGTTCAATGCCTTTCTTGTCTTTTATCTCACGTAATTCTTAACGGTAAAGAACCCAGGAATTAGTCGAGTTTGGCGTCTTTTTGTCATCAAGTATTTTATGGCCGAATGATCGAGTGTGAACTACGACCTTGTTACCAATCAAATAGGAACAGATTTGTCAAAAGCAAAAGACAATAGCTAATAGTTCTTTTACGTAGTGGCGTAATTCAACTGCATCATTCAGGAACCTACTTTCGCATAGTAGATTTCCTGGAAAATTTTCTCTCGTTTTTGCCTTAACAGCACTCCAATGTAAAATCTTTGTCCTTTTAAACTCAAATGAAGGACAAATCTGGAACTATATAATAGACTGACTTATCTTTGGCTGTAGTATTTGACTGTTTGTGAGATAAACTCAGATGGGGTCCTTGGACCGGGAGATTGGAACTGCTTGGTTTTGCAATCGAGAAAGAAGTCTTTGATGAAGCGTCTATAGAATCATGCGTGGCCTAAAAAACTTCTTATCCCTTTTACTGATGAGGGTGGAGGTAATTTTTCAATTGCTTCAATCTTTGCTTTCCCAATACCGCACTCCATTATATTGTGCAAATCAGGTGTTGGGTATTTTATTTATATTGTTTGTAAAAGACCTTCCAGTTTGTTCAGTTGATGCCCTCCATGTATGTGCGTTAATTTTCAGACAGTTTATTCGATAAGTTACGATATTGAAAGTGTCATGAAGATCTCAGTTGTATTGATGTGGAGAGTGTCTCTTGGAAATTTTGGTATTTTGACAAAGGCATCAAAGTGAATCTCTTGATTGTCCATGGACATGATATCAGTCTTATACAAATCTTGAGTTGTAACAGGCTGGTTTTCTTGGATGTCATCAAAAGCAATATTTCATGATCATTGTCGATCCGACATCGTCGAGAAGCGGCAATGAAATGATCTTTTTTAGTGGCGCTGTTCGAGTTTCAAACGTCATTACAATCCTCCACTTGGTGACTGTTCGAGAAGGCAGTAATACATTGTTTTCGGTTCTTATGACAGTTGTTCCTCCCTTCTTAGGTACTACTTGGTTGGACTTACCATGCATTATGCGAAGCGGAAAAATTTTAGTATCGACCATTTAATACTTCTTCGGACTACCTCTTTCATAGTTGCGTTCAACCTCCTCTGTGCTTTAGGTTTATACCCCATCTTCTGGCAAATACGATGCATGCACATGGAAGGCGATCCCTTTTTAAATCGGTAGAGACCATCGAAGCATTTTATGGTCTCAGGTCCATAATAACTTCTCCTCCTCTAGTTCAGGCCGAAGATCTTTGAGATGATCGGTAAAGGTAGATGCTATCCCAAGATATGCATACTTCAAATGGCTAGGTAAAGTTTTTGATTCCATCTTGGATGGTTGTTCAATAGATGAACACTAGCGGTTTAGTGCTTTCACCCTGGTCCAGTATTTCCTTCTATGAGGTCAAGAAGAATCCGTCATTTTCACATGTTCTCTTGCCTCTTACATACATATTATAGATCCATTACGTACTAGGCTGGCCTCGAAGGATCAGGTGAGACCACTTTGGCTAGACAACTATGTAGCTCTACTATCTCGCCATGACACGGGTGTCACTTTCTACGGATCATCTGCATCTTGAACGTTGAACTTGACTGTCCTCTTGCACTCTCATTTCGGTTCTCCCTCGAACATCAATGTTGCTGCGCAGTTGCACTACCGAATTATAGGTATTTCATATCTGTTCTCTCCCAATATTAAATCTAACTGGGAAGATAAACTTGTCAACCTTTACTAAGACATCTTCCTATTACCTCAAGGATGCTTCTAGGATTTGTGGCAAAAACTGAAGTGATGTAGTAAATTGAATGACTACCTAATCCCAAAACGTTTAAAAATTGACAAGGGCAAGTTAATCTGGCTTTTAAAATCACATAGTGCTCTCGAATAGCATTTCCGGTGGTGCACGGGATAGTGGCGCTGATCTTTTTAGCTTTTGCGGCTTCCTCAAAGTATGGCATACATTCCTCGATTAAGTTAGCGTTTGAAATCATCAATCTTCTCTTGAGACGGTATGTCCTTATTAAATTTTACATAGCGGGCATCTATTCGAGCATCGACAAGCGGGATATTGATATGTGGCTTCTTGAACACTTCCATGAACTTGGTAGGCGCATCAACTTATGTTTCTTTAGGCACGTTTGTGGATATGGATTGGTGGGTTGTCCATACTTGATGGTGACTCCTGGTGAGTCTCTACATTGTTCTCATTGCATCATCATTAGACCAGTGGAATGACCTTCTCATTCTCTACCTCCTCTATAACTGGGGATTGCTCCCATGCCTCCAATTCTTTACCACTTCTCAGCGTGACTACTTTAACATGTTCATTCCCATCTCTTCTCGGGTTCACTTCTGAGTTGCTTGGTAAGGAACCTTTATGTCGATAGTTGGCCGATTGACCCCATCTGCCTCCGAAAGTTTCTCGTTTGTGCGACATTGTTCAATTAGATTGGCATATGCACTCATCCTTTTGTCCTGTTTCATAAGGCGGTGTGTGGTGAAACATCTGTGCAAGGGCTTGTTCTAAGTCCACCTTTTTCTCAGGAGGTGGTTCGCTCACTCGGGGTGATGGCATGTTGTTCTGATTGTTCCTCCATCCATACCCTTGACTGTTCTGATTCTGATTGTTACGCCACCCTTAGCCTTGATTTTGATTCTGATAGTTGTTTCCCCCATACAGTCCTTGTTGTTGTAGTTTGGATTCACGATTGAATCTCGACCTTATCACGGGCTACTCAGTTTGGTTTCTGTTGGTATTTTATTCCTATTCATCTTTGTCCTCCGCTAGAATTCACACAACTCCATAGGTTCGTCGTATGACATTATTGTTCCTTATTTGTCCCTGATTAAGCTGTTTAGTCAGCGTACCATGTGATTAACAGATGTAAAGAACCTCCTTGCTTGTCCGTGCCACCGACTTTTACGGTGTGATCTTCTCTCTAGACGCGATTTGTATTAGTGACATCTTAAAATTTCATAACGGCTTGGTCATTGGTTTCTTATTAGTGCTCCTCGGTAGAGGCATCAATCAACACATTCTAGTTGCATTCCTCAAACCATTATGAAAGTATGGACCTGCATCATCTGGTTGATACGTGATGTGGGCACTTTCTTGAAGTAGTTAAGTAGTCGTCCACATGCCTCTGCGGGTTCTCTCCTTAGTTGTCCCGAAAGTGTTGAAGTCTCTTACCTGAGTTGTACGAATTTTAGTGGGAAAAACTTAGTTGAATTTGCATAAATGTCGTTCCATGAAGTAATGGAATCCGATAGGCTGACTTGTTAACCAATGCTTGGCTCTATCACCTAGTGAGGTGGAACAATCTCGACACGAGCGCCTCTTGATAACATTGTACTTGATCGTGTCGCGGACTTTGAGGAAGTTAGTTAGATGCATGTTTGGATTCTCCATGGGGTAGTCCATGAAATAAGATATTCTGAAGCATCGTAATGTTACTGACTTCAACTCGAAGTTGTTTTCTGAATAAGGGTGGTCTTTGGATAGTATGCACTTTGTTGTAGGCGGTGGCGAGCTCCTCCCAACAGCGTGGATGGATCATCTGGTGTATAAACGGCTGGGTGTGATTCCTTCCATTATTCCCATTTCGACCCTATCTTGGCTCGTTTGCTCAATGCTGATCTGCTCTTCATTGTTCTCCATGATTGCTAGATTTCTAGTCTGCAGTATGACCTCTTGCTCTCGGCGTGTTCACAGTAGTAAAGTCATTTACGGCTCAAGATCGAGCGGAGGTAGATCGGCCGGATCTGATAAGTCGCATGCGCTCATGAAACCTTAATTTTGCCAATCACATAAACGGAAAAGACAAATTACCGGCCTTGTAAAAACAAATAAAAACAAAAAATTCCAAGTAATATCTAATTGCTTTAATCCTACATATCATTATAAACCTATCCGACAGCGGCGCGAAAAACTTGATAAGTTTGGCATTGATGTGTGTATAAATGTACGCCTATGTGCAAAAGTGCCCTTGTCGCCACAGTAATATAGTGTACCTGTAGTACGGATGTCAAATCCACGGGGATAAGTGCTGTTGAATCTGAGTTGGCTTGTGAATATTATACGGATAAGTGTTGTGTGAAAGAGTACTAGTGTGCGAATGTAAACTAAACTAAGCGATTTGAATGGAAGATTGCGTGTAATGGAGACTAGGAGCTATGTCTCCCCATGTCACTTTCGATGGATTATTTCTTAAAGATGATATTATTCGGTTTGTTATGATTTATTAATGGCTAGGTGATCTTGCTTACGAAATACCCTCTCTTGAGGTGTATCCACCTATCTCGCTAGTAGAGTTGAGTGTATCTCTACCCCAACTCGATACTCCGAAATGCTTAAATGTTCTAACCTTAAATGCCACCTTCGGGATCGGAATATCTCTATTTACCGAATCAACCGAAGGCTGCTCTACTCAGATCCCTGGGTCTCCTCATCTCTCGAATCTCGGATCTCCAGTATAGTCACGCTAATGTTGGCCAGACATCACCATGTAAATGATTCACAGATATAAAAGCTGATCTTAACAAATTATAAACAAATGGAATAATATAAAATCTTAATCTTTAATCCATTAAAATATGAGGTTCAACAACACCCTAGAGTATAAATCACAGAACTTCTTGAGCGAAAACACAAATAGTTAATCTATAAATCCGCCGGTCTTTATCCGAAGAAGAAGATACAAAATGATGGCTCTTACTCCCGAATTGAGTCGACTGCAGTGATTTCCGTGCCCCTAGTTAAATCGTTCTCGATCTCAGATCCTCCCTTGAATTAAAATCCCCTTTTTGCTTTAATGATTGAGATGCATAACTTCCTTGTGGCGTCGCTGACGTTCGGGGCGTCGCGACGTTCCAGCCATCTTTATGCACTACCTCATTACGCTCAATGCTTGAGTTGCCGCGCCACGCATTCACGCGATGCACAAATCAGATATCGGGCTACAAACAATACGTATTTAAATATAAAATAACGCCAAAAACGTAAGACAGACGCGGGTATGACCTGAATATTACATCCACTCATCAACCACCATGACGACCCTTTGGTAATACGAGCAGTTGTGGCCAACAAAACGGTACATCGGGTCCTAGTTGACAACGGGAGTTCAGCAGACATCATCTTCGCCTTGGCCTTCGACAAGATGGACATCAGAGGGCCAAGAGTGGAACCCGGTCGGCCACCCCGCTGCGGATTCTGCGGAGAGTGTTACCCCTGGGGTCGATACAGCTTGTGCTCACTTTGGGAGACCCCAGGTGCCGAGCACGACCACGGCGAGATTCCCTCGCGGAAGGCGCTGTCGACACATAATATGTTGCTAGGGGAGACCTTCTCTCCAGCATGATAAAGGCCGTTCCTCGCGTACCACATGATGATCAAGTTTCCCACCACTAGCCCGGGTAGGAATGGTTCGAGGAGACCTTGGCGTGGCGGAGGTGTTCGACATCCATGAAGCAAAAAGCGATTCGGCGTATACGGGCGAGCTCGAGATGCGCGGCAGGTTGAACACCCGACTGAGCCCTCGGAAAGTTTGGAACTTATACCATTGGACGATAATCCTGAACACCTCGCCTACATCGGTTCTAAGCTTGCGGAAGACCTTAGAGGCCTCCATACTAGCTCTTAAGATGAAACGAGCGTTTTACGCACGGAAGCGATGGAAGGAATTGACCCCGCAATAATCACTCATAGGCTAAACATCAGTCCATTCTTCAAGCCAGTCAAACAAAAGAGAAGGAGCTTCGCGCCTAAAAGGCAAAAAAGCGATCAATGAGGAGGTTGGCAAACTCCTCCAGGCAGGGGCAATAAGAGAAGTGGAATATCCCGAGTGGTTGGCCAACATCATGCTCGTCAAAAAAGAAAATGGCAAGTGGCGGCTTTGCATGGAAGCTTCGCGGCATCAGCGGGCATGCCCAAGATAGTTTCCCTTTCTTTGCGAATCGGCCTCATCGTAGATGCCCTGATGGCCATGAACTCTGAGTTTCATGGATGCTTTCTCATTCAACGGTCGGCATGGATCCGGATGATCGAGAAAAGACCTCGTTAAGTCCGCGGGCGGGGAAACCTATTGCTATCGTGTGATGCCCTTTGGGCTCAAGAATGCGGGAGCTACTTATTAGAGGCTGGTAAACAGGATGTTCCATAAGCAAATAGGAACGTCTATGGAGGTGTATATAGATGACATGTTGGTGAAGTCCACGGCTGCCCAGAACTCACACTAAGCTCGTCAGGTAGGGCGTTCGGATCATGAAGTACAACATGAAGCTGAATCCAGCCAAGTGTGCCTTCGGATGTCAGCCGAAAAATTCTTAGGTTTCATAGTCAACAACCGAGGAATCGAGGCAAATCCAAACAAAATAAAGGCTGTGCTCGACATGTCGCCGCCATTAGGCATAAAGGAGGTCCAGTGTATGATAGGAAGGATTGCCGCTTTAAGCCGATTCGTATCTAGGGCTAGCGATAAATGTCAGCCTTTCTTCCAAGTCTTAAAGAAGGCTTTTCAATGGGATACGAAGTGCGAAGAAGCATTCTCAGCATTGAAGACATATTTGAGCTCCCCCCCATTCTAGTGAGCCCCTTTGAAGGGGAGCTTCTCACTCTATACTTAGCAGTTTCAGACTTCTCGACCAGCGTTGTCCTCGTTAGGGACAAAGACCGAGTACAACATCCAGTTTACTATTGCAGCCGAGCATTGAGAGGAGCAGAGGAGAGGTACCCAAGGATGGAGAAATTAATCTTGGCATTAGTAATGTCGCGGCCCAGCTCAGCCCCTGCTTGGGGCTCATCTCAGTTGAAGTTCGATAGAATATCCGATGAAGCAAGTGCTACATAAACCTGAGACCTCAGGAAGGTTGATGAAGTGGGCCATAGAGCTAAGCGAGTTCGACATAAGGTATAAGCCGAAAACTGCAATTAAAGGGCAGGTCTTAGCGGACTTCGTCATGGAATTCACCTCGTAAGCACAGCAGCTGAACGCCGGTCAGCCTCCCCATCTGGAGACTCTCTGTAGACGGGGCCACAAATGCACAAGGAAGCGGAGCCGGGCTAATCCTGACCTCCCCAGAAGGAATAGATGTCGAGTACGCTCTTAGATTCGGATTTCAAGCCTCCAACAACGAGGCAAAGTATGAGGCCGTCATAGCTGGCCTCAACCTCGCCCATTCAATGGAAGTTGACCAACTTGAGGTCTGCAGCGACTCCCAGCTGGTAGTAAGACAAATAGAAGACACTTACAAGGCCAAAAGTGAAAAAATGATCCTATATACCTCAAAAGGTCTGAGTTCTTGAAAAAGTTCGTCTTGGTCGGGTCGGACCACGTACCAGACGGAGAACTCCAGGAGCCGATGCCTTGGCAAAGTGCGACTGACCTCACAAGAAGACCTCATGGGACTAACACTGTCGAATGCCTTGAGGAGCCTTCTATGAATCTCTATGGCGAGAAGTCACCCCAATCGGTTTGAGCAAATTTGGTGGAACTGAAGCTGGATTACTTAATAGATGGGCGTCTACTAGAAGCGATGAAAAGAGAACCTAAGATTAAACGAGGTGGCCAGGGGTTCGCCTAATCATAAGGGAAGCCTTTACAAGCGAGGTTTTTTCACACCCATCCTTAAGTGCATCGTAGGGAAAGACACAGACTACGTACTCAGGGAAGTACATGAAGGCGTATGCGGAAATCATATCGAAGCTCGGGCATTAGCAGGGAAAGTGTTAAGGTAGGGATATTATTGGCCTACAATGCTCAGAGACACGACCGACCTAGTCATGAAATGCAAGATTTGCCAGGAGCACGCTCAAATCTCTCACCTCCCATCTGAGCCCTTGACGTCAGTCACAAGCCCCTGGCCTTTCCAACAGTGGGGCTTGGATATATTGGGACCTCTGCCCATTGGGAAGGGCCAATGCAAATTCATCATCGTTGCAGTGGACTACTTCACGAATGAATTTGAGAATTAGTTTCCTGGCTACAATCACAGAACAAAAGATACGTAATTTTGTGTGGCGTAACATAATATGCAGGTTTAGTATCCCAAGAGCCATGGTGTCAGACAATGGAAAGCAATTGATACTTGCATGAGTTAAGGGTTTTGTCTTGAGCTCGGGATCAAGAATTATTACTCGTCCTTGGCACATCTTCAATCTAATGGTTAGGCAGAAGTCACCATCGGAACCTTAAGCTGACATTGAAGACCAAGTGGAAGATCTTAAGTGAGTGGGTAGAAGACCTCCTCGAGGTGTTATGGTCATACGGAACCTCTGTGCGGTCGGCAGCCAGAGCCACTTTTCGCCTTAGCCTTGGGCACCGAAGCAGTAGCACCCGTCAAGGTTGGATTAAAATCCCCAAGGATCGAATTGGCAAGCGTGGAACACAACGACGAGGCTTTCCGCCTGAATCTAGACCTCCTAGATGAAAAGGGCGAGCAGGTCCTAAAGCGCACGAAATATTACCAAAGGAAGATGAAATTATTCTGACAAAAGTCAAACCCATAAGTTACAAGCATGGAGACCTAGTCTTAAAGAAGCTCCCTACTAAGCGAGGAAGAATCAGTAGCTGGAAAACTAGGACCCAAGCTGAGAAGGCCCCTATATAAATGTCGTGTGTCCGGACACGGCAATTACAGGCTCCGAGGATGGAAGAGGGAAAAATTCTACCTCATACTTGGAATCTTTGAGCACATAAGCGACTTTATCGGTAGGCCTCGGTTGTAATCTTAAATAAAGTATTATAAGTTGTGGTATTTGTTTATTGATTATCAATCGGTTATCCACAGTCGAGGAATGTACAAAGGAGGTTACATACATCGAGAATGCAAATTCAAGATTCAAATAAAACATCTCTTTATTATAATAAAGGTACAGTGATTACAATCGTTAGTGTCATTCGGTACATCTGGAAACAAACGGTCTGGCGGTTCCCTCGAAAAAAAAAAAAAAAAAAGCCCTCAAGAAAGAAAGGGGAAAGGAAAACGAGATGTAAAAGAGGAGAAGAAGAAAAAAGGGAACGAAAGAGTTTGTGTGTCATAAAGAGAGGAAGAAAAAGGCGAAAGGAAAGGAAAAAGGGAGAATGAGATGAGGAAGAAAGGAGAAAGAGAAAGTGAAAGAGAAGGAGAAGGAAGAAAGAAAAGGAAGAGAAAGAAGAGGAGAAAATAGAAGCGGTAAAGAAATGTACCGCCCTCTCGGACACATCCACAGCACAGCTAGGGATAACATAACTCCAGTAAAGGGGAGACTAGGGAAAACATAACTCCGGCTGCAAAGGCCCAATGAAACTCCGAACTGTAATCCTCCTGTGCAGATCCCCTGCGAAGACCTAATTTCAAGCTTCGACGCTTCATTTCATACGCATCTAGCCGCACACCAGAAAGACTTAAGATTCGGCATGGGCCTCATAACGAAGGAAATATTTATAAGAAGGCTAAAGCACTCGGAAACTCGCACAATCGTTTCCGATTCTCCATGAACCAGCATTAAAGATACTCGCATCTTTCCAAGAATTGGAAGTCGAATGGCTGCACGTAACGGACTCAAATTTTGTAGAGCCTTAAATGGGGGAGCGCCTCGCCGCCTCAAAGCCCTCAACGACCACTATGTGCTCTTCACCTGAAGGCCTGGCCGCCCCAGGAGCCCAGGTAGCCTGGGCCGACGAGCTCACCACTTCGTCGGTGCCATGCAGCCCTTAAGAGCCGGCCTTCACCAAAGACTCAACCCATAAGGCCCACGCCAGGAGCCCATCGCCCTCGCTTGACGAGCTCGCCCATTTCGCTTCAGCATGCGCCTAAGAGTCACTTCACCAGCTATTCAGCCCATAAGGCCTCAACGCCCGGAGCCCAAGAATCTCGCTTTGACGAGCCTCGACTACCCGTCAGCTATGCACCCAAGAGCCGGCCTCTGGGGCCTCAAAGATCCATCCCATAAGGCCCGCCGTCCGAGAGCCCAAGAAGGCCGCCGACGAGCTCAACTACTATGCTCAAAGCATGCACCTTACAGCCACTCCAGCTCTGCCATTCAGCCCATAAGGCCTCGCCGCCAGAGCCTAGCAACCTCGCGCCTTGAAGAGCTCGACTACCTACTCAGCCATGCAGCCCAAGAGCCGGCCCACCCTCATGCTATTCATCCCACAAGGCCTCAGCCGCCTGTGGAGCCCAAGAATTAATTCGACGAGTCGACTACTTCCACTAGGCCACATGTACCTCTAAGAGTCACCAGCTATTCAGCCCATAAGGCCTCGCAGCCAGGAGCCCAAAGAATTTCGGGCTTGAAGAGCTCGACTACTCTACTCAGGCCATGCAGCCCAAGAGTCAGTTCAGCTCAAGCTATTCAGCCCACAAGGCCTCAAAGGCCTGTGAGCCTGCAGCCGCCGATGAGCTCGACGTTTTACCAGCCATGCAGCCCAAGAGTCGCCCCGGGGCCAGCTATTCAAATTCCATAAGGTCTCAACGCCAAGAGCCCAGTAGCTTAGTTTGACGAGCTCAACCACTCAAATTTCAAGATCGAGGCCTATGGAGCCCAACAAATTCGGGCCATGAGCTCGACCGCTTCAACTCGACGCCAAGAAGTTGATTCGGCTTCAGCACAGCGCTAAGTGCACAAGGCAGAGGCGAAGCATGGAAATAAAAAAAAATGAATATTCATTAAGGAAAAGGTTATTATATGTCCTGGGTCCCAAGCCCAGCAAAAAAAAAAAAAAACTAACAAGCCAAGATATGTGCGGGAAATCAGGCACTAGAGGAAGGAGCAAAGGATGAAGAAGGGGAGTGGGCCTCAATGGGAAATGATCCGATTCTCCGGAGAATAGTCCGCTGAGAGGACCGCTCCCGTCACTAGGATGTTGAAGTCAAGTCCGTGCCCGATAGACATTATGCCCCTCCTCCCGAAAAGGCAAGCCACCCAGAAGCCCATTGAGTGAGAAAGCCCTGGCTCTCAATCTCCATAACTCGTCCTCCGAACCACCAGTTACTTGTTGATGAAGGTCCCCACGCAGCCCACGACACTCCTCGGGCCGGGCTCCGCAGAAATAGGCCTGGGCTTCGCGACGGCTTCGTCTGGCAAGAAATGGGCCTTATCACAAGAACTCGTCTCTAGCCGCACGCAGCTCTTCTTGAGACCCCCGCAGCTCGCTCTAGGACGTAAGAAGCTCATCCCTGACCATCTGAAGCTCAGACTGGGCAGACTGCAGCCCGTCCCTAGCCTCCAGCAAGTCATTTTGTACAGCTCGCAGCTCATCCCAACCTCCCGGGCTCAACTTTTGGCCGTCTGTTGTTTCTAGTCTCATCTTTCTACCGCCCGAGTGCAAGGCTACCGATGGCATGCTTCCAAATCACTTCTGCGCCCACCGGCCTCCTACCAAACTCTCGCAGACCGATCCCGCAACTTAGCCCACAAGTGCGGAAGCACTGCTTTTGTAAACTCTGGGCGCTTTATACGACTGCTTAGATTGGTCTTTTCGCTAAACTCTTCAAATGAGTAGCCACCGCTTCACATTCACCACAAGATCGACCCAACACAAGATCAACACCCAACTCCAGTCGAACCTACACCTGGCAAGATATGAGAACCTCACGTATAGCACCCCGAAGATGTGGTCAAAGCCCCTCAATCCGGCAATACTCGACCTCTTGAGGTCAGAATCTTTAAGTATGGACGAGACTGCGCCCGCCGCAAGCTCGACATTGAGGAGCAAGGAGTCGCCATCTCCTTCAGTTTCGGAGCCCTTCCTCTTTAACTCTTCCGCCCTCGAGGAAGGTGGCTTAACACTCTACGAGGGGGGATTCCAAACAGTGATGGGCATAACCTCCAACCCAAGCAGTTCAATAGCCCTTCCTCGAGGAGTCTTGCTCCTGCAGAGAGCTGTGACCCGGGTTACGAACTCAAAGCTTTAGATCTCAATGAGGCGACAATACTTGCCTCGATATATTCGAACGCTGGTAGAAGGGAGTAAGAGGAAGACTCAATTTTGGAACCTTGCCCTGGGGTCGGATGGGTCTTTCAACTGAGTCCGTAAGCCTTTCTCCGCTTCACGCTCGGACTTCCGAAGATGCGATCTCTACTCGAGCCGTAAGCTCTCCTCGTGGGCTTCGCGCTAAGGTCTGATGGAAGAAATTTTCATAAATGCAAGGAGGCGAAGGTTCAGCGTTAGAGCTGATGCACTCGAGCTCAGGGGCCGTGGAATATCCGACCGATCGCCAACAGAGGGTCGCGAGGAACACTCCAGCCACCTCGCAATGACGTTATCTCTGGCCGAACGGCCGAGCACCCCGAGAGGCACCTCGAACAGCGTTAATTAGAGATACCTAATGATCTCACAAAGACTATACCAAAAACAAAGCAATACTCACATAGATTCTCGGGGGTGGTCCAAGCAACCGGAACGCCTAGGGTGTCATCCTCGTCAAAAGGGTCATACTCCCACCGCGTCGCCGACGATCATAACGCTCCTCCAAAGCCTCGGAAAGATGGAAGATCGAGATTATCGTGGGGCGCCAAAGACGCTTGAAAATAGAGGAAGCTCCTAAGTGGTTTCCTTCTACGCTTAAAAGATCAAGGAAATCGGTGGCTATACTGGAACACCGAGGCCCTTGTCCTCAAAGAAAACCAATAGCTCAACCAAAAATACCTAGCACCGGGCGAGAGCCGAGAAGGATGACATTGAAATACCGCAAACCCCTTTATAAAGGTGCGAGGGAAGCTTAAGACAAGATCAAGGCCACTCAAAGAAGCATACCATTCAGGTAATCGAACCATGTAAGAGGTCAAAATGTCGTGGGACCGCATCCGACACCAAAAAGGAAGTCTATAAATACCAACAAAAGCTGGCCACATACAATGGCCGACTTTGCTAGGGTCCTTAACTGGGCGTAGCTGCTACAGACTGGCCGGGACTCGGGGATAATTCCGATCCCGGTGTACTGACCGGGTCTATTCCTCCCTTAACCTTGTTCAAGGGAAAAGGCTCTCTGGACAAACTGAAGATCAACTCCTACGATCCAGCCATGAGGCGCCACGGGCCCGGCCCACAGAGCCGACAACAAATTCCTCTAGAAGAGCTCACCTTCAATACGCAGAAGAAGAGCCGAAATCCTGACCCATGTCGATAATGTAGTGAGGAACAAAACTTAAAGCCAACCTAACCCTAGTTCCTCGTCAGATTGCCAAAAGACACCAAAGAGAAAAAAGACGCAAATAACCTGTGAATAAAAAATGTAAAAGCTATCTCAAGAAAGACGCTTAAAAGGACTTCACACAGAGGGTCTCAAATAATAAAGGAAAAGGCGCGAAGTCCTAACTCGCAAAGAGTAAAAGAGCAAGCTTCGTGGATTAGGGCATACAAGGTGAATGGTGAGAGGTGTCTCGCGAAGAAGCGTATGGAAATCAAGGAAGGGAGAAAGGGAGCGTAAAACCAAGAGTCATCATTATCACAAGACATATGAAGGCAACAAAGCCTTAACTAACCCAGCCCCGAACAGACGTGTGGAAATTGCATTCGATACGAGAAGCGTTATAGCCCTTGCCCACGCATATCGTACACAAGGGCTGGGGGGCAACTGATAGGGTTTGAAAAATGGGCTCACAGGCCCACTAGCCAAACCCAAAGAAGAAGCGCGCCCAATGAAACACCCAGGCCCTTGGCTCTAGCCCAAAACGAAGGCCCAGTCCACTCGCCCCAAAGGCCGGTCATGGATAATTTGAAAAGCCCACATCCTGTAAATCAAACTAAATTCTGCTAATAGCGGTAAGTAGATAATCCCACAACATCTTATCCTCAGAATCTAACTAAATCTCCAACTAAATCTCATCAGCAAAGAAAACAGAATAATTCACAATAAATAGTTTATCTTGCAAATCAAACCAAATCTCTACCAATAAGGGAAGGAGGATAATTTCTACCAAACTACTCCTTCAATATCCCTTATTAAAACCGATAACCAGAAATATCCCATCCAATGGGAGCAACCCACACCCTCCAATTGGGAATATGTACTATAAATACCAGCCACCCCATCTAAGTGTGAAAGGTACTAAAAACATTCGCCTCTAAGCAGCCTATCTTTTCTCCCTTAACGAGAACCGATTTCAGTGACGGAGCTAATTACGGGCGGCTCTCACACCCACCTCTTCTTGTTTCTTGCAAGAGGAGTGCCACATCTGGGGGCTCAGAGACTGCAAACTTAAAGTGTTAGCCCTATCTCTTCGTCTGACGACCCAATACGCTCCAGCCCCGCTCCACTGCTGGAAAAGCATCATCATCCTTCATCAAGCCTAATGATCAAAGACCGACCAACCCATTGCTCGACCAAAGAAAACAGAGTCAAGACCTAATCTTACTAATGACGTTGCATTTTTGTCAAAATGTGGGTGTGGGCTGACATATGGATTGCCATGAACTCCACTTCCACGCATCCCATTATGCATTTTGCCCCACTACTTACTACTATAGACGGATCAAGAGCCATTTGAAACGCCACGACGGACTCTTAGCAAGATAAAATTGATCAGGTTGTAACTTCAAAGATACAAAAATTATTTCGCAACAGAGAGAAAACATAAATTTTTCGGAAGTTAAAGCTTCCAATTACTTATGTTGTTTCCATCCTAACAAATCCAAGAACTTCTTTGAGATGACACCATGAGCCAAGCAGAATATTGGCTATTGTTGATCCACTCTCTATGTGACGCCCCAAAAACTTGGGGGTCCGTTGACTACCCGCCAACCCCGCGGAAAATTCCATACGGCCCCATTACAGACCCATTACCCATAAAACGGCCACTCTGGGCCCCGTATCAACACTCATCAAACATATACTCAACTATATTCCAATAGTCCAAGTGAGTTATTTCATTACTTCTTAATACAAATACATATTAAAACTCCATAATTTTAATACATGTTATACCAAAACCATCAAAGCCACAACCCGACTTTCTTCAAAATCGCCTAGGATGAGTCACTCTTCGCACGCCCCGCACCGAAATATACTCGACAAGGTGAGCTAATGCCCAAGAGTGGAATCACCCCAAATGGGTTACTCCACCTAAGTGCATATGCAATGCTCCATTCTAACACACATTCAAGCAAATTGATCCTACTTGACCCAATGACCAACCCATGTCCCGAGTCCTCACTCGACTCCCTCACACTCTGCTCTAAGCCATGTATGAGAAAAAATATCATTTTTCAAAACAAAAAACTTGTTGTTTTCTAAAAATACACCACCGACGTGTCGTAAGAAAAATATGGACTACAATCCCAGGCTAATGTGTCGAGAACCTTCCAAACAATACATGGCTCCTCCCGACGTGTAATCAGAGGGACCATCTCCCAACACCATTCTACGGAAAATCATCCTATGAAATTCCTTTTGCAACCATTTTCATTTTTTCAGAAAATTCATGTCATGCACACACACCTAGTTTCTAGGTTACCCCGATGCATATGAAATGCATTATGCCATTTCAATATAATTTATATAACACATGCAAATATATCATCATGCATATATTTACATAATTAAAGCACATAAAACATGTTGTGCACATTCACCATCAATACACCAAAAACTAGCTCACATGGGCTAATTAATAATTACGGCAATTCAATTTGAATTACTCAACTACACATTATTTCACAAAATTATTTCATGAACACTATTCACATGAATGCGAAACCCTGCAAGTTACCGTTTCTCACGGCCAATCACCCAACATCGGTTCCACTTTGTGAACTCGAAATCCATGGCCATTCGACCTCATACAAAACCAACACATGATTTATAGCACAAAGACCTAATCTAAAGAGCCCAAATAACATTCATGGTGACCGTCACTGATCATCTGCCAAACTGGGCTCTAAAAATTCCCACAATTCAGTCCCAAGTTTTGGAACCGATCAAACGGTCAAGGCCTCAAACCAATCGAAGCATTACAAAACACTTAAATAAAGTGTAACTTCAAGTAGGATAAAACCCCTATCTCACGGAGTTTGTCGAAACTCCTTAAAACCGGAGCCCACGTGATAGGCCCCACTGCAGCGACTCTTCCCTTCTGCTTCGAAGAATTCACTCTGGCCTGATCACTTCTGAAACCTAGAGAGAAACCACACTCCTCTCTAAAAACACAACCTAAAAGCTCATCAGAACTGTTTCCTTCACGCTTCTTTGTTCTTTACTTAAAGGTAAGAGACAACACTATTCTCTATTTCGTCTTATTATCATTTAATCAAATTCAATAATGCCAATCATGTCCTCACTCTTGGATTTTTGACATTTGGCACTACCTCGGCCGTCCATTTCCATCATTTCTCTACTCATGCAACTCATGTCACATGAGTACATGTTATAAGTGACTTTCGTCACATCACATGTCATTTTACTGCACCCGATACGCGATGTCTCGAAAAAAATGCCAATTCCGACTGTCTCGAAATTCAATTCCATGATTCGACGTGGTTAGCTAGATTTCCTCGTACGACGACCTTAAATCTGAAAACTCACTGGCCATCCAAGATCTAGAAAATTTTGGGTTTTTACCGAAATTACGATTTTATTCTTTTCCGTAAAACTGAATTCTTCTGTCTTTACACTCTATATTCGTGACTTAGGGGTTATTTGTTTTTCGACTTAATGCCGGAAGTTGAATACCTTTCTAAAGATTGGAGTTGTTTGTTTTTAAAATTTTTACGACTTATCATCGAATTTTTGAAAAAAAGTTACGAATATAAAAAGCTTTAAAATATTTGGTTTTTTCTATTCAGAAAAAATCATTTTCCACAAAAAACAAAAAAAACTCCATTTTCATTGCTCCAACAAGAAGAAGAGCTAGCAATACACACATTAGGGATGACAACTGAGGGTTTGGGGACTCGTGGTCGCCCCATCCCGACTCAGCCGCTTATTTATTTCCAATTCTCAAACTTGTCTCATTTTTAAAAGTAAATCCGGCAAGGCGAGGATGGAAAATTCTAAACCTACCCCGTTTACATTTGATTTTTGTTTTTATTTTTTATTTTTTTATATTTGCTTTTTATTTTTATTATATTAAAATTAATATATTTCATAAAAAATAAAAATATTATGAATTCTTTATAAATTATTTATTAAAAACATTCTAATTTATTATTATTATGTATATTAAAGTATAAAATAAAACAATAAAAATTGTTTTTAAAATATAATTCAAGGGCAGAGTAATACATGAATTCGTTTCGAATTTGATAAAATAAACCAAAACCTGCTAAAAACCCAATTACAATTAAACTAAACCCGTCTCATTAAGAGCTTATATGACTGAACCCGAAATAATCCATCCCAAAGGTTATCTCTACTCACTATCCAATGTTAAAAAACAAACAACTTAATACTTAATGGTATTAAATACTATCTTGGTCGATTAAGCTAAAAAAAAAGTTATATTCAACGTTAAGTAAAAAAGCAAACACTACCCTTAGTGTACTATTTTTATTTTCTTTCTTTCTTCTGATTTCTCACAATCAACCAAATGATGCACTACACCATGCTTCTGAAGTGTCAATTAATGCATGACTTAGGAATGGAAAAGAGTAAATAATTGAGAATTTTATTTAATGGAAATTAATGAGACTTGAACCTTAATGGAAAGATTGTATTGTCAATTTCGATTCTTTATGTTTGGCCATTTTAAAAACAATACAGGATTACTCTAATACGAAGAATGGATTGAAAATTGAAAATATTTTAAAGTAAATTGTAAAAATATACACAACTGCTTCAAACTAGAGTATAAAAGGAAAGTTGGATATCAAACCGACAAACCTGCTACTACCAAATCATACATGACAAATAAAAGGAAAGAGTGGAGGGTTTTTGGAGTTTGTCAATGCCAATTTCAACTTCATCCTCCTCCAAAAATTTAATTTAAGATTAAGGTTTGTTTTTTTGACTTTTGTTGAAAGAAAATTTGACTTTTTCATGAATTGTTGAATTTTGACCTAAAACTAAAATATTTGCTTTTAGCTTTTCTTAATTTTTTGAATGTTTTTTCATTAAGAAAAAACTAAATATCTAAATATGAGAAAATCATATACTTTGATCCAATTTGAAACTCTCATGATTTCTTTTTAAATTTTTATAAAAGTTTAATGTCTCGCAATTTAGATAAAAATAAAAGATTGATTTTTTTTAGAAAAACAAAACAACTAAATACTTTAATCATATTTAGCACTCATTCGTAACAAAAGTTACATTCAACATTACAAATGACTACCTAAGTGTGGTACCATGGCCTAGGCCTAATCCAACTAATCCACAAGGCGCCTCGCACGCCTCCCATCGCCGTCTGTCATTACTTAAGCGTACCAAGGAGGCCTAATATATCAAAATCTCACACAGAACCACCCAAACTAAGACATATTCTTCCTATCGCTTGGGGCCCCGAGTCCCCTGCACTACCGTCCTACCACACGTGAGAGATTGATCGAAACTGTTACTCCTAAACAAGGGAGATTCGGTCCAGGATAAGGAAAGAGAGATTTTTTCACCAGCATGATGAGATTATCTTTCCTAAAATCTAGGAGAATTGGTTTTCGATAAGGAAATAATGATTTGATCGAAAAAATGATAAGGTCATCTTTCCTAAAATCTGTGACAAATTTAGTATTAAAAAGAACCCTCCTACCCGAAAAAGATAGGCAACCCTAATCCATCATACTCTTCCTCATCCTTCCATCATTTTGGTTAACTTCTAATTATCAAATGTAAAGGCAGTTTAATATTACTGCCAATTTTATTGACCCTTTTTCCTTCGCTTTCGTTGGTGTTCATGCCGATGCACCGAGGACTGTGACGACCGTAACAACACCGCACCGCTCTTATAGGAATCGAACAAAAAGTCTCATCGATGACGTGCGAGAGCTTGGCTCCAACGGCTTTCAAATAGTCCTCCACCACCAGTAGCTCCAACGATTCCCGTCCCCGCATCTGATTCGCCTGATATAGGTGCAATGACCATCAACCTAGTGATCCAATCGCCCAAAGACCAGTTTCTTCATTGGCGTTAAGATATGGAGAAGAAGTAGGAAGAGCAAGCGAGACAGATGAAGGAATTGCAGGAATGCGCTGAGCACTTGTAGCACGAAAACGATCTTGTATGCGCCTAAGTAGAGAAAAGGCGTGATCTTGACGAAAGAGCCACGCAAGATAGCGGGCAAGCACAACATCCAGTCGTTTGCGATAAAGGGAAAAAGCCCATCATCCTTGATGACGTTGATATCCAAGTAGACAATGAAGTATCCTAGACAGCTTGCTGGATCCCTCCCAATAAAAAGTAAATAAAGGATGATTGCTCTAGAGACGCCTACATCGCCCGCATTCGCGAATTCCAATAATGGTATCGCTTCATTGGGCAACTGACGAGGTCATAATCGACAAACGAAGAGCTCGAATGTATTTACTTTGCCTACGGGTGCGCCACTGCCCATGCAACCGGCTTACTCCCGCCGTGAATAGCTCAGACTTACATACTCGCTTACGATGCCACTTAAAGCCCTAATGACATGGTCTCTTCCATCCCCGGACAACACATCCTAGACAACGAGCCACCACGAGGGTTCATCATGCCGACCTTTGCTATGTTCGAATTTCGCCTAGCAACCCCAGTATGACCACATGTTTCCATTATAACCGTGCAATGACTCTCAAAGTCTAAACGACCACCCATCATGGCAAATCTTCCCATTAGTCTTCAAGGGTCGATAATTACTTCTTGGCTCAATAGGTCTCTCGTAACTCGTGAATCCAATTGTTTAACTTTGAAGGTGTTCATCTCCCAGTACCTTATCTCAGTGTGGTAGAAAAGGAACATTAGCTCTTTGCAGAACATCATAAGGCAGGAAGATGAAACCATATGGGATTTCACCAAGAGATTCGGGCAGGCCATCCAGCGGGTAGAAGTCAACAGCATGGAAGCAATCCTCCAGAACTTTAGGAAGAGCTTCGCTTCGTCCACTCCATTCTTCCACTCCTTGTCGTTAGATCCGCCAACTACAATGGAAGATTTGTACAGACGACTAGACAGGTATTCCACCTTGGAAGACAATATCCGTGCGGTAACTAAGACCGTTATGATCATAAGCAAGCCTGGCTGAAATAAGAAGTCGAGGAAGAAACCGCCGAGCAAGATGAAGGATAGGCAAAATCTAAAACGACCCTCGAGATCTCAACCTATAGAAGAAGAGGGAGCCCTGTAGTTCACCCTCCGAATATCACCTATGAGAGGTCACGCTCATTCGCAAATACGCTTCTGGATTTCAAGGCTAAATACGATCCAAACGGATCCATCTCAGAGAAACCCGTCCTTACGGTGCAACTTCCACCGAGATCACAGGCATGGGACTAATAGGTGCCGAAGCCTAAAATTTATGGTCGAAAGACTAATCAAGGTGAGGCACCTGAGGAGATATATCAGGGAAATTGATCGCTGGTGAAGAACCCACATATAGTAGGGAAGAATCACAACAAGGCAAGCAGCGCCTAACCTAGGCTAACCATAACCATATATCGGGAGGGCGCTGAATGACGGCACACTGGGCCAAAGCGCCTAAACAAAAAGAACCTGAGAGCAGCCAGGGCGATCAAAGCCCTAAAACGTCCACATAAAGCAGATCCGGAAGAGCCTCTGCTTCTTATATAGATTTACATCATATCCTTTCCCCCAGTAAACTCGAGCAACATCATTATGCCTTATTATGATGCACTTGTACTCACCCTTTACATTAACGGTTTTGATGTACATAGGGTACTGGTAGATCTAGGCAAAGATCGCAAATTTGAGCAGTAAATGCCCGCCTCAACTAGGATGGAGCTCTCCTCTAATAGCAATTCGACCGATGAATCCTTCGATTTCAATGGCACGAAAAACCGCTCACTTTCGAGATATCACACTACCGCATGCAGGCCAATCACCCAAAGAGATTTTATTCTCGCCGTCGAAGGCCCTGGGCCATACAATTTGCATTGTAGGCGTGGCCTCGGCCGCACTCACGAAGGTTATCCCTTCAACGTGATCACCAAATTCAACTATACGGAACAAAGAGAGGAGGAAAAGGGATCAGAGGGCCTTCCTATGGGATCGTGACTCTCACAGAAAGCAACTACAACCACCGCCTGTATATGTAATAAAAGATCCATTAGTCGGACCCTCTAGGAGACGTAGGAGTCGACTGCCAGAAGTACACTATGCCAAGACCTTGTTATCCCCTACTAAGAAAAGAACAACTACTATGTGTACATCGAAAACGCAGATGTATTCTCGAGTCACTCGCATAATGGCCGAATAGATCCAATGTTGGCCTCTCATAAACTTAACATTATTGCTAATGCAAGCCCTCGTTGAAAAGATAAGGCGCTTCCACCCAGATCGCCACTAGGTTATTCAAACAAAGGTGGATAATTTGTCGAAAGTGTGTTTTATTAGAAAGGTGAAGTATCCTCGAAGGGCTTGCAAATGTGTAGTCGTCCCAAAGCTTAGCGGGTGGAAAACAGAGTGGTATGTGTGACACGTAAGTCAATAAGGCATGCCTAAAAGATCAGATACTCGCTTGTTGTCCACTGACATCCAAAAGACTAAATACATTTTGTCGTTTCCCATTGCACCTAAAAGATCTAATACAAATTGTTGTTCGGATGGCACCCAAAAGACTAGATACGATTGTTGTTCGGCTGGCACCCAAAAGACCAGATACGGTTGTTGTCCGGTTGGAACCCAAAAGACTAGATACCGTTGTTGTCTGGCTAGCACCCAAAAGACCAGATACGGTTACTGTCCAACTGGCATTTACATATCTAGATACGGCTATCGTCCCGGCCAGGTCAGTCCGGTGCTACGCTGTTGTTCAAATTTGAAATTTACATAACTGTGTACCTGGATGTCGACCGCTTGGCATTCTCCGTGACATGGTAAATGGACTCATTGAATTTTTGGGGCAAATACGGGCTCTCACACCTGATGACATTTTTCAATCTCTACTGAATGAGCTAAGGGTGTCCAAAGATTATAAATATAATATATGTATTAACGGCTACACATCCCTACTTACAAGAGTTCCTTAAAAGGCCAAAGCCAACATAAAAAAAAGAAAAAAAAAAGAAAAGAAGCCTCTACGCGAGTAAGCTTAGCCTCTAAGCGGGCAATCACATCCTTTGACCTGCGCCTTCCTTCATTCGCAGCTGCCAACCAATTCTAGGGCCTTAGTAAGATCAACTCCACCTCGCTTAAAGATTCCCCACCGATGTGGCCAATCGGGCCGCCCCGCTTCTTGTTTGGCCTCATCTCTCTTTTCTACCAGGGCGCTTGTCGCGCCTTCTTGGTTGCCTTTCTCCAAATGCTCTACCAAAGACTCGCCGGCTGGCGAAGCATTTAGAGTCCTGTGATGCGGCTACCGATCGGGCATAAAGACGCAGCTTCTTCTGGGTGATCATCAAGAATAGGCTGGAACTGGATGTCATGGAAGCCAAATTCTCGATGGCCACCGCTGTACCGCAAAAGAACAGAGTCAAAGGAAATCACAACATAAACCCGGATGTTGCATGTTAAAATCAACACATACCGGGGTCTACCGATCGATGGAATCGACCACGAGTTGGATGTCATCTTTATTTATATACATCGAAAGCAGAACGGAATACTACTTTGAATGGGTCGCCTACTTGAAACCTAAGTAAATTTAAGACAGTCGTGCATGTGCATAATTGTGGAGTCTTCCTCGTTGAAGGGGTTCCAACTGCGGATAAGCTTCACCACATCCCTCAATAAATGAGTCGCCACATCCGGGTCGGGGGAGTAACCTCCCCTGGGCGGCGAAGACAATGACTCACCACCACCCGGTCGAAGACCGCTTTTGTCGGGCCCGACAACAATGGACTCGGGTCAGGTGTGGAGGGCAAGTACCCTTATGGAGTGCACCCATTCCAACCTCTTTCAATTTGAAGTGGCTCACGCCTAACCCCCTTTTCTGTGAGATGCATCAACTGGCTGGAGGCAAACCCCAAGGCCGACCGCTTCTCATGGAATAGATCCCGAGGCTCCACTGGCATTATGGCGCAGCCCCTCCCGAGCCCCTCCTTTCAAGGAGACCGCTCTTGTAGGTTGCTCTTTCTTTCCAAAAAACTGCAGGCGCACTTTCACCCTTTTATATTATAAAGTTACTTACGCATCCGTGTAGCAAACCCGACAATAAGAGAAAACATCTCTTCCTCCTTGATGAGCTCATTGTCGATCACCACTGTCTAATCAACGAAACCTTCTAACCCGGCTTTGACTGTCTTTGTCTGCTGCATCCTCAACTCTCTCTTCTTTTCTGGCCGGGGGGCAGCTTGTGGACTTCAAGGCTGGGTAACGCGGGCATGTCTCACTCATGGCCTTGTAGCGACCTCCGCTAGGCCCCCTTGAGCAGAAATCGCCTGAGAGGAGCCGCCCAAGACTAACTTTAAGAGATCAACAATAATGAAATGCTCCCTCTCTATGACCTCAGCAAACAACAAACGGGGAACAATGGGGATAATATAAAGGAAAGGGCTACCGCCGCAACCTCTCTTCTGGCATTCTTCACGCCGCCAGGTTTCATGATTATGCTCGCTCCATTATCTCAAGTAATCGCTTTAATGTTTCTGTGTCGGCCTTCTCAATCCAAGCCACTAGTCACTCGTCACATTGTCTCGAATGGACATTAAGAAAATAGAGGTATGTAAGTACATAACCCATATCACAGAGCATGAGTTGCTTTCTCGCTAAAACAGACCTAGAAACGTTAGGGATTGATTCACATTGAAAGGAAGCCCAAGGGCCCTTGACCAGAACAACCCCCTTTGCTTCAGTCTTAGGAGAGTTTGGGAGCCTGGTTACGAATTGAAGCTTCGGATTGTGGGTGGACATGGACTACCTGCCCCCGGGTCCCAGTTTTTCTCAACGATGGGCAAAAAGCAAAAATCTCCACCTCAACGAGATGTCCATAGCTAGTAGAGAAGGTCAGAAAGACACTACAATTCCATCAAAATCCGAATGAGTGTTCTGATGGATATATCAAAGTAAAGGCCCAAACGTAGAACTGTTTACCATTATTATTACAAGCAACCCACCAAACTGCCCAAGCAAGAGATTTATGCCTCACTCCTCCCACAACAGGAAGACCGCCCAATTCAAACCATACATAGAATTTGGAAAGGACCTCAACTCCTCCTCGACATGAGGAGACAAGGCTTCAGAAGGCATCTACCAATCCTTCCTACGCCTAACCTGGTCGGGGTGGCTCTTTACATCTCGCTATTCTCGCAAGTAGATGACAACAAGAAAAAGAAAGAAAAAGCCGGAGGGAGATCAACTCTAACAATATTCCTCACAAAGTAGTAGCAGACTTAAAAGCCTTAGCTGCTACCAAGCCTATCGAGACACCCCTGTGTCATTGGGCATGCATAAAAATCCCATATGTGTTCCGACCCCTAAACTCATCACTCATAATACACAAACATAGAAAAATAGCCAAACAACCCATGCCAACGAAATCAAGAGCAAAGCAAATGGAAAACCTACCAGGAAACCCAAAACGATTAGGATTCTCTAAACGAATCCTTCACCAAGAGCTTCGAAGTGCTATGAAAAGCCGCAAAACGCCAAGCAAAGATTGCTAACAGGCAAGTGACGCTCGCCTCCTGACTTCTTACTTTATATGGCGCTGGTGCAGTAAATTAAATTCACCGAATGGACAACCACAACATCGAGACGGCTTCCCTCCTCGATGTTCGTGGTCCCGCAAAACATTTCGCCTTCTAAGGATCGAAATAGAAAATGAGGACCCGACGGCCTAGATCCGCTCCATCCTGGCAGCCCCCAGTCCCGGTTTCAATGGCTCAGGCCCATCAACCAAGCAAAGCCCAATGAGCAGTCCCCACAGGGAAAATTAAAACCCATCCCCCGAAGCCAAGTCCAAGCCATGTTCTAGCCAAGATAAGAAAGAGAAAAATAGAAAGATTTGACACAAGTGCATGCTAAAGGACAAGTTTTATTAAATATGACAGCCATGTTACAGTTGGCATCAAACCAAGACAAACATATCCAAGCGGCCTCAGTGGATCCCTGGCATGAACATGGGGTAAACGCACGAGGTCGGGTTACAAATGGGAAGGGAGAATAAGAAAAGGAGAATCAGGAAGAAGTAAAGAAGAAGAAGAAGGTTAAGAGGGAAAATTAAGGCAAAAAAGAGAACTGGGATTATCCCGCTTTTGAAATTCTTCCTTCAACTCCTCACCTACTACGAGCCTTTAGAGGTGCTAATCAGCACGTACCCCAAAGATAAAGCCCAGCGAAAAGTAAGAGCACGCCAGCCGCTTCGTCAGAATCTTGGCCAAGCCTCCCGCAAGGTCTAAACAAATGTGAGCTCCTAAAAGGGGACGCCGACATGGTTAGCTTCCCATTCGGGACACTGATGAGTCATAGGCATCATCGCTCTTGCCACAATATCCATAAGCGAAAAGGTTGTGAGACTTCCTGCAGTTTCCAACCACCATCATTCCACCAACACCGGCCCTAGTGGAAGCATACACAAATGTGAAGATAAGCTATCGAAAAGCAATTGAGACTCTATAAATCCTCACTAGTTCATCATATTTATAGGGTGGCACCCTAAAGGACGATTAAATACATCATCGACTATAGTATTTTCTGGTAATACTCACATCAGAACATGCGCTCACTAATCGCCCTTTATTTCCCACGTTGCTAATCAACAACTCTCTGTACATTAAGTCCCAAAATGCAGTATTTTTCCTCGACTACCAAAACATAATCCTATAGTCAAAGAAAAAGGGGCATCAGATGATCTATGGGCCCAAGGTTAACTAACTGATGGGCCTAACTCCGCATAGTCCCATCAAGCCATCACACATGAAGCATCCCAAGGCACTGACATAGCAAAACTATATGAACCAACCCGGCACTGGTACATTCCTTCATATTATTTGGTGGTCTCTTAGTGCCCTTGGTCAAATTTGCCTTACCACACGTGAGAGATTGGTTGAAACTAAGCATTCTAAACAAGGGATTTATTCAGCCTAGGATGGGAGAAAGAGATTTTTCATCTTCAGCATGATAAAATTATCTTCCTAAAATCCAGGAAGAATTGGTCTTGATATGAAAGAGCGATTTGATCAACAAATGATAAGGTCATCTTTCCTAAAATCCAGGACAAATTCGAGTTTTAAAAAAGAACCCTCCCATGGAAAAAAGGTAGGCAACCCTAATTCATCAAACTTTTCTCATCCTCTCCATCATTTTGCTAACTTAATCATCGGAGAGGCGGTCGGCACATTGTCGCCAGTCACCCTTTTCCTTCTTTTTGCAGGTTCACGTCGATGCACTGGGATCGCATTTAATCAGTAACAACACTAAGTGATTAAATATATTTCTTAATTACCTAATGGATTTCTTGTTCATAAATATTTCTTTATTCTAACAGATTATTCTTTAACTGCTTGATTTGATGATTCGGTACCAAGCTCATCAGGATTCATCAACAGTTTACTCATTACTATTTTAAGAACTAATTTAGGGTATCAAAAGGCAGCTTTAAGATGTACAAAATCTAATTAGCAACCATGTATGACTCTCATGTTCAATATCACCATAATTTATTAATACTACTTCTGGATTACTCAAAAGTATTTTGAAGGGATATAAAAAAAGTAGGATTTTAATTTGAGCAAGCTAAAAAGAGAAGAAAAAGGGATTCATTCTTATACTTTAATTTTAAGAATCTAGCCTATTGACTAGACTGTAGTTTTTAGCTGGTGGGTCTTTCCTTTCTACTCTTTTTTTTTTTTTTTGCTAGCAAAGGGGTGCTGTATACTTTCTGCATATTTCCTAGGAGCTGGGTTTTTTCAGCCCTTTATTAATGATAATTTCTTGGTGTAAAAAAAAAAACTTTAAAATCGATTTATAGCATCAAAAGGTGGTTTATTTGGGTATGGAAATTCAATGATAAATTATTATTTTTAAGTATGAAAATGGTGTCCAAATTAAGACAAAGACATGGCGAGGTAATCACATTCATTAGGTTGTAATCCAGTCGAGTAGATATATAGCCAAGATCAAACTCGACTTTGCTAAAAATAGAAAGTTCAAACTTGACTGAACTCGATCGAATGACATGTTCAAAACCCGACTCGAAATATCGAGCTTACCACCAACAAAATTGAAATTAATCAAAAAATAATAAATAATTGCACTCAACCCCACTTTCTGGAAATCAACTCTCGAATTCAACGTTAATAAAAAGTGAAGCTCGATTAAGTTCGCATACTTCGAGTCTAGTATTAGATACTCCAACTCGACTAACAAACGATTTCGAGTTGTACTTTGTGCTCAAACTGATTAATCCTCGAATTGAATCTCGAAAGTAGCTTTATGAGTAGCTTGACCCATTTGGCTAATCTCTTATATTCATCTGAGGTATGGTAAATGGATACACCTTTGGTCATTTATCAGGATGACTGGACTAGCAGTGGTCCATGGAAATGATATCACTTCTTTTGGGAAGTACGGAAACCTTAAGGGGTTGGTTGTCCTTGGTGCGGGCGGAAGATGTATCGATCCCTCCTTATCCTGATCATTATTACAAATACTTAAAGCAGGCGGAAAGGATCGAAAAAAATCAAGTTTGAGAGAGAAAGAGGGATGAAAATGAAAATATGGTTGCCATTGTTATTGCTCTTAAACCTCTTATGCCTATGCAAATCAGAACAAATATCACCAGACTTATTATGTCCAGATAAATGTGGCAAAGTATTAGTTCCTTACCCATTTGAATCGGAGGATGTGGATGTGCCAGGGACTACAACTTCCTTCTGACTGCGACAATAATGGTCAGCTGTTGTTGCTTGGTCAGATTCCCTGTTCAGTCATATATCATCACAAGGCACAGTGGACTGTCACCATGAAGATGAAGAGGGAAGTGCTATAAACGATGTGCACATTTGAAAATTTTATGGAGGAATTGACCTTGGGGCAAGGAGCCCATTCGTGTGTTCAACACAAGCAACCGATTTGTAGTTGTTATTGCAATGTAACATCTTTGATCACTGAAGACAACAAGTATCGGAGGGATGCTTTTCTCTGTGATGGGAATGGAATGGGCAGCGGTTAGTAGATTATTCCTCTTGTTCAGCATCGATGTTGCCAGACCTCCATGGCCAACCAGCTCCATACTTTGAATCTCACCGCTATCATTACCATGAATGATGATGACGTTTCAAGTAATACCACCTATACCTTGCCTCCACGCTTTTCTGTGAGCTCATAACATATCTACCACTTTTATGGATGTTTCCGATTCCCTCCAAGCTCCCCAGATCATCCTGTAATTCCCAGAAGTAGTCCTCACTGGCTGTGGTGTAAGGTCTGTAAAATGAAGGAGAATCTCAGAAACAAAAGATATGCATGCAGGAAACACTGATCAACCATTACTCATCAATGTCATGATATCGCTAAATGCAAAATATATTTTATGAATCTCATTTTCCCTGATATTGCTAAGGTAATAATTGCAAGCTGTCAGTTCAATTATTAATTAATTAGATTACATGATCTATATTTATACTTACTGATCAACGACACAATAAACAAATACAAAATAAAGAAAAACAACATATTTACCTGAAAATCCTGATGGGGAAAAAACCACAAATGATAAAGTTTCACTATGAATTATGATAGAAATACAAAAAAATAGTGGAATAGAGAATAAACCGTAGCCCCTTCATACGATCAGGCTCTTCGAGTCGGATATAAACCAAAAACCAAATTCGGATCACAAATCAACACTAATCGGGTAATCGAAACCCTTTAATTAAGATTTACTTTACGAGACATAAAATGAATGTGAGCATCCAAATCACATTCCTGTAGTGGAATCTATAGAGGGAATACAGTGGGGAATTACATTCTGCAGCTGTCCCAAAGGGTTCAAGGAGAGCTCTATCTTCCACATGGTTGCCGAGTAATTAATAATTAACATACTCAGGCCGTTCTTGCATCCTTGATCAGTTTAATTAATCTACTAATTAGTTGTGGTTTCTTAATAATTAATTAAGTACTGCTTTCATGGCTGCAGACATTAATGAGTGTGATGATCCAAGTCGATATCCGTGAAACTGTGGCCATCTTAGGTACATTTGCAGGAGGAGGAGGAGTACTAGTACTCATGAAACTGTTCAAGAGATCAGCAGAAGGCATACTAATAAAATTGTGGCCATCTTAGGTAATTAATACCCACACCTCCATCTCTTCACTTGTTCCATATTTCTTCTACAAGACTTGGAAGTTTTTTAATAAATTTAATCTTGTCTCACTTTGTTGTTTTTTTTTTTAATATTCTACTTACTGTGTCTATGTTCATGCCCATCTACAAAGTGGTGGAGCTTAGGTTTTTTCGTGGGGGACGTTTTAACTTACATCAGTTTTTCGATCTTAACAATTGTGAGATTCAGTTCAGTTCTATGTCCTCCAAGAATTGTGTTATTTGATTCATGTCATTTGGCAGAACTCTCTCGAAGTTTCTAATTCCTTGGAAAAGAAAACACACCGTAAGGAAAAAAAAAGGCCTGTTTGGTCTTGTTTTTGAAAATTATTTTGTTATCAGAATTTAATGTTTTTTTTTTGTATTCTTTGCGTTTTCAGAACATTAAGTATCGAGAACCAAATATGTTTTCTATATTCTTCTTATTTTTTAGAACAGAAAATAATTTTAAAAAATATGAACCAAACATCCATAAGTTTATGCATGGAATTGAAATTTCACTAAATAAGTCGGGTAGTTTCTTTTTCTTCTTTTTGCTTTTATCTTTACTTTTCTTTTCTTTTTTCCTTTCTTCTTTATCTTCTAGACATTCAAGCTCTTACAGTAGATAGAGAATAGTAAAATGAAATAAAACTATTAAAATACTCACCAGAAAAAAGATACCACTTAAGACAAAATCAAAATCTTCAGTTTGTTCCATATTTCTTCCGGACCAGGCTTAATTTGTTTAATAAAATTAAACTAATAATTTGGACTAATTTGTTGTTTTTCCTTTTAAATTGTACAGCTATATCCTTAAGCATTGGGTTTTTGCTGTTAGTTGCTGGAATTTACTGGTTGTATCAATTCCTGAGGAAAAAGAAGATCATTCAACTGGAAGTAAAGAAGTGTCTTTCAAGAGCAACGGTGGTTTGTTATTACAGCAACAACAGATCTCCCTCAGACAAAGGCAAACTTGAGAAATCCAAAAAATTTTCTCCCTCCGAGGTGTGTTAGAGAAGGCGACTGACTATAACGACGACCTGTATCCTTGGAAAAGGAGGCAAGGTATAGTTTGGCTAAAGGAATGCCAATGGATGGAAATATTGTAGCTGTAAAGAAGCCTTAAGATGGACGAAGCTCAAACAGAACACTTCATTAATGAGGTGGTCATACTTTCCCAGATCAACCATAGACATGTTGTCAAATTGTTAGGTTGTTGTTTAGAAACTGAGGTTCCACTTCTGGTATATGAGTTACTCTCCAATGGAACTCTTTCTGAACACATTTTATGATCAGATGGATGAGCCTCCCATGAAATGGTCAGATCGGTTAAGAATTGCTAAGGAAGTTGCAGGGGCAATAGCCTACATGCATTCAGCTGTTGATGTACCAATCTATCATAGAGACATCGTCCAGTAACATACTTGACGGGAAATGTAGAGCGAAATTGTCGGATTTCGATTTCATGTCTGTTCCAACCGAAAACTCATACTTGACTACATGTGCAAGGGACATTTGCTTACTTGATCCAGAGTACTTTCGGTCAAACCAGTACACGGAAAAGAGCGATGTTTATAGCTTTGGAGTTGTTCTTGTCGAACTCCTGACAGGACAAAAGCCAACTTCTAATCTTAGATCTGCAGATATGGGGTTGGTTGCATATTTCATATCCTCAGTAAAAGAAAAGCGTCTCTTCGATGTGTTGGATCCACAAACTGTTGCAGAGGGAGAAAAAGAGGATATAAATTTGGTCAACCTTGCAATGAGATGCCTAGTTGAATGGGGAGAAAAAAGGCCAACTATGAAAGAAGTTTTTGGGAGCTGGAAAATTCTGAAAGTTTAAAGAAAATTTGGCTACAGAACTAAGCTACCAGCTGCAAGAGAGGAGGACTACTACTTTTATGGAATCATCAAGGCTGGAAAGTCAATTCATGGAGATGAGAGAGAAGAAATCAGGAGCTGAATCTGAGCAAGACATCCATGAAGCTACCGAATAGCTCATCATCTTCTACTCTGCAAGAGTGATTAAGATTAATTAATTTGTAAACAATCATTTCTGGACTGCGCTAGCTAGTAATAGTAGTATAGTACATATGCTTCTTGCAAAACCAGGGATTGGACTTCAGGTTCATTTCACTTGTAATTTAAGATGTAATTATTAGGGCCTGTAATTTGTTTATTGTTTTTAAAAACTATTTTCTATTCTCAAAAACTTAGCTTTCAATTTATTTTTTATGAAAAATAATAATTTTCAAAAATAGGAACTAAACAAGGTCTTAGTTTCCTTTTTTAGCGTCTATGAAATAGTATATATCCACTATGGTTAAATATCAACTCACATCCATTTTCAAAGCTGGTGAAAAAGGTTTTACTAGCTAGGGTGATATGATCATAAAGTTTTGAATTATTAGGACGGCAGATTCTTAGAAAGCTTCCATCAATAGCTACCACTTACATACAAATAAGGGACCTCATTGTTGGATTTCTTGATTCATTCACCACTTACATCTTCCAAGTCTAATAAACATCCTATATATCCCATGTTCAAGTATAACCAAAATTCATTCAACCAATCATTCAAGCAAGTACAAATAATTATATGAAGATTAAGAGTAAAATTATGTTTAATTGTAGAAACAAAAACTATCATTATTGTTAGTTTTACAGCAGCCCCATCCTCTCATCTGAAACCCTAATTTCTTTTGTTCCTTTTTTTTTTCATCCTTGTTAGAAATCAGTGGTTTTGGTATTTCTTGGCCTGAAATCACCCATCTCATTGTTTGTCCACTCAGATATGGCCTTTCTCCCTCAATAAAGTGGTTTATTTCACTCGATCTGAGTTTTCATTTCATTTTCCTTTGTTTTCTTATGTTTTTGTCCGATTTGTTGCGATGTATGAAGAAACCATTGGTTTTGTGTTGGCCATTCAGATGACAACACTCATGGTGGATGAGAAGTCATATCAAATCCCTTCTCATCACTATGCTTCATTAGATTTGGAATCTTAAGTATTCTAGGCATATTAGGATTATCTCTTACATAGACCTTAAGCCGTTTTTGTTTGCTATTAACTTGGATGCTATGTCATCCTCTAATGTTTTTAACAATTTGATTTCCGTGTCCAGATGTAAATGTATTACCATTCTGAAGATCATGTAATCAATTGAAGATCGGTTCCTTGACTAACGTTAGGCTCGTGAGGGGAAAAACAACTTGAGAGATCCAGGGATAATGTGTATCAGCAATGGTTGTCGCTTGAGCCTTTTTTGCCTCTTTATGCCCATGCATAGAAAGGATTCACTAATTTAGATGTTTGAGTCAATTATGTGTGTGTCTATAAATATATTTGTTCATTTATCTTGCAATCTCATGGGACACAACGAGGATGTTGTGTCTTCATGAGAGATGTTTGTCACATCCCACATTAGATAGGGAAGAAACTTTTTGGCCTTATATTAGTTTGGACTCCTCTTTATCTAGTAAACGCGTTTTAAAGCCATGAAGACCCCTTGGACCAAAAACGGATAATATCTACATGACTGGGCCGAGTTTTTACAAATGATATCAGAGGCAACCGCTGACCTCGATGTGGGAGTCCGTTCTGTTTGACTTCGTAGGGGATGCTTATCCGCTTGGCTCCACAATCCCATGGGACACAACGAGAACGTTGTGTCTATATGTGAGTGTTTTTACTCACTCTTCAAGGCATTGTATAGAAACTTCACATGATACTATAAGTATAAGTTCCTCTCAACCTAATAAACAGGTTTTAAAGCCGTATGGCCCTTTGAACTCTAAAACAAGCAATATCTACATTATTGGACTGAGTGGTTATATATATATATATATATATATATAGAGTATATATATATATATATATATATATATATATATTCCTTTGACAAGTTTCCTTTTTGTTTTTTTTTTGTTTAATTTGTCACATATGAGTTTCTTATTGAAGACAATTACACGTTGCTCATGCAATAAATTCATGTTAGTTCAAGCAAAATAGAGCATAGTTCACCACATTAATAGAGTATGTGTCGCAATTATAACCAACTACTTCTAACTTTGACTTAGCTTTTCTTGTATTCAAATGCGTGTGTCTAGTGCATATACAAAATTCTTAGTTTTTTAGTTTTTTGTTTCTTACTTAATTTCAACTATAATTTTGTTAAAACAAATGTTATTTAAAAAAAAAAAGGTCTTTCCCTTTCTTTCATGTCAAATGTCTAATGAGCCAACAAATTCACAGATTGGATAAAGGTGATTCCACTTTTCCTTTATTTGAACTTTCCATTTTTTTTCTTTTGGCATCAAAGGTCATAAGTACTGATGAGAAAATTTAATAAAATTATAAATATGATAAAATAATAACTAGCATCATTTTTGTAAAGAGAAAATTTGCAAAATTCCACCAAATTAACTATACAAAGTGGAAGATAGAACATGCCACGGCTCAGATCTCAGCCACTTGATGTCGATAGCGCGCCGGGCCTATGGGATTCGTGCCCACTCGACAAGAGAGCGGTAAACTCTGACTGGACGTTGAGCGGCGACGGTGACGCTGCTGATTTTTATTATCATGCAGGTCCTGCTCTCCCGATTTCTTCCTGGCCTTCGATTTCCTTTAGATCTAGTAGATTGCTGTATGGAAATCGAAGGGTTTTTTTGCTATTTATTGAAATTTTGTTTTCGCGGTGGAGTTCAAAGTCTTGTTCGCTTTTTGAGAATCTTGTTTCACGCGTGGGAATCTCTGCTTTGTCATTTGCTAGTTTGATTCTTTTCGCTTTAGTTTTTCGTTCATGGTGTGTGTCATTTGGTTTCCAACAAATTATAATATTGAGGGTAGGAAACGGCCCATCATTTCGCTGATGTACAAAGGATCGCTAATATTTCGTCAAATTTAGTTCATCACCAAATTTTTGTCTTTGCTTGGCCCACCACTGAGTCGCATTTTTTGCCAAAAGCATCTATTTTTAGCTTTTGCTCCCTGTTTTGCTCCATTACTAGAGTTGCTCTTATGGTACTTCAAATTCCAAACTATTCCACTGCATAGAGCTCAGGCATTATTCATTAATGGTTAGGTTATGTGGTTATGAGATTTAAGTCTAATTTGATTGAGCTGTGATAATCACAAGTCTACTTGTAATGTCCCAATCGACGTGATGTACGTTAACACCTTTAACGCAGACACAACGTCCTCGTTGTGTCACGTGGATTATGAGACCAAATAGAATAGACCCTCATATCAGAGTCGAGGATTAGGTCCGATACCATTTATAAAGACCTGGTCAAATCGTGTAGATGTTGTCTGCTTTGAGCCTAAGAGCTCTCCATGGTTTTAAAACGCGTGTACCACCGACATATGCCTATTCTTATATAGTGTTAGGATAGTTCTTATCCGACGCTAGATGACACTCACCATATATGATATAAACATGTTTTTATGGTCAGAAGTCGAGCTTGCTCTCGGGGCCTAATTAAGCCAACTTGGAATTCTTATCCTTTAAAGCAGATTCGAGTTTTTAATTAGTTTGAAATCCCAAATCATTTGTCAAATTAGCTTAATTAAACAAATTGAAACAACCTGATTTTCTTTGAACTTGTAGTCCAAAGGTGCCTGAAGGGCTCATATTTACTAGAACTCATCCCACTAGAAGAACTCATGTTTGAATTAGAACCCATCCCACTAGAACTCATCCCCCTATCTGACATTGGAAGTGACACTACCATATGTAGTATAAACACAACTTTATGGCTGGTAGTTGAATTGTTTGGCCTAAAGCCAACTTTGAATTCTATCCTTTAAAGCAGATCTTCGAGTTTTTAATTAGTTTGAAATCCCAAATCATTTGTTAAATTAGCTTAATTAAACAAATTGACACAGCCTGATTTTCTTTGAACTTGTAATCCAAAGCTGCCTGAAGGGCTCATGTTTGAATTCAGGAACTCATCACTACTTCTAGTAGTGCTATATATAGATCATGCATGATCCCCCACACAGCTGTAATGTCTATCCTGAAAGTAAAGTAAAATTTGGTTAGAAACCTGGTAAATGACACATAAACCGATTGATCAGACATTTCAAGCAATAAACATAATGCAAAGCCACAGACATCAAGCAAGTATGCTTTGCTGAGAAAGTCCCCATAAAATGATATGAGAATCGATTTCACCCCTACAATTGAGACCTTTGAGTGAGTATTTTAAGTAATCTAATCTTATGAGAACAAAGTAAAAATGTTTCCGAGTACTATATAATACCAATTAAAGAAAGTTTTTATTATGTATGTTTGTATAACAAACATTTCTTAATTGGGTGATTATTTATAACTTTTTAAAGCTGTGAGGTACATTGGTTTAGACTAAACAATATATACATGAAAGGAAACGATTTATGTAATCTAACAGCAGCATAGCATATATTAATTTGTTCCTCAATGTAAAGTATACGGAATGTGTAAGAGTGATTCAGTGTCAATATGCCCTTTACTTTTGTCATATAAGTCGGTTTCGTGTCTCAGAACTCTTGTCCACCATTTCCAAGAAGCTTCAACATTACAAATAAGCCATTGACAATGGCTTGTACACTTTTAATAATGGGAAAAGTAGGTTTCAAGTTATTAATTTGAAATTTTGGATTTAGGTTGTTATGTATTAAGAAAAAAAAAAGGTATGGATAAATGAATGTACTATCATAACTAACGAATATATTTCTATAACTAGTTAATGTACTAGTATATTTACTAATTATGGTTGTGTATTCGTTGATCATAGTAGTATTAATTGATCTATAATTATTTTTTTTCTTGGTACCTGATCGAATTGATCGGGTCATGTAGGAACAAGGTTCAAGTGTACTGGTCTATTAGGACGCCTCAGTTGCATACATCACTACACTTCCACTTGACATCTATCGTAATGATAAACAGCTCATCTCACCGTAACCTTCTCTTGAATTTTCAACCTTTCGTCGCTCCATCCTTACAAGAGCAGAGAACTCGTCGTTGTATCGACTGTGTTACCGAGGGCTCTGAGGAAGTCGGAATAGGAGAGCTAGCACTTATCTTGGGATAGACTTACTACTAATTAATCAGATGCTTTCGCAAGAATTATCCACCTCAAGATTTATTATTCAAACATTTATCATGCGGCAGCATGATGTTAACCCAGACAACAAGTGTGAGTCCAAACCACCTAAATCAAATTCTTCATATATAACATATGTATAATAATTTTCAAATCGATAACTTGAAACCTACTTTTCCATCTAACAAATATCATTTTGACACAAGCACTCGAACAAATAGTCAATAGTCTGGGAAAATCAAACAAGATGAGGGATCCATGAGATTGCATGGTCAAGTTATAACACATTTTGTAACCTTTCTTGGAACATGCTGTGGAAACGTTTAATTAGTACTTTCAGTTTCAGTAAAGTCAAGTAGAAGAAATTAAGAGCATGCAATTGCAATTGCAATTGCAACCCACCCCCACATGCTTTGCACATTTGCACTGGCCCATTCACTTTCATTGAAATTGGATGTCTCAGAAGACCACCAGTTTCTTGATCCAACCAAAATTGAACTCACAATAATATTTTACGCGCATTAGTCTGTGTGAAACCATGCACTATTCTCACCGCCGTCTTTTTATAAATAATAATATTTCAAAGAACTTCACGGTCCGTCAACGCCCGTCCATTCGGGGGTCCAAAGGGCATCACGGACCACTCCACCCTTCCATATTTGTTTTAAACTATTCGGTCGGGGACAATTTTATTAGGGCTGGCAGGATGGTTGGATTAACCTAACTATGCCATTAAAAGTATATCCATCATTGGTTTTCAATTTGTTATTTATATAAACAAAAAATTTAACTATAAACATAATTAATTGAATCTACGATTAACCATTTTTTTGGTTAACTATATATCGGTTTTTAGTTAATCAGAATTAAAATACAAATTTATACTCATAATTGTATATTAAAGTTAAATCTAATAATTACTATAACACAATAAAATGTAACAAAAAAAAAATGAATAAATTGTTGTTAATTCATTTGCAATCTTATGACATTTTGTTCATTTATAATACATCCAAATAATATATGAAATGTGTGAGATTAAATAATTTAATCACAATTTTTTTTAATCAACCACATATTTTAACAACTTCAATAAAAAAAAAACTATATCCAAAATAATCACAACATATATGCTTTGGTTTAACGAAATTAGATAGGTCTAAAGAGTGTCTTATATTATATATTGCTATATGCTTCTAACATATATTATTAAATTCATGAAATTTGGATGCATAATGTTTTCTCCTCCAATTTCAAAAGCAAACATTATATCAAAAATATTAATGTAACCTGCAACTAAAAAAAAAAAAATTATAGTAATTCAGCCTAATTTTTAAAAAACTATGAATATTAAGTGGGAATTATATTGATAAAATATCAATAGCACATTTGTAAGATTATTTCCATAAATTATACGACAATGTTGACCTATATAATTTATTGTCATAACATATATATATATATATATATTATACATTATATTTTATAATTTTAGCATAATATTTGTATTTTTTTATTTTTCGGTTGGTTAACCAAAACTATGGTTTTTGTATTTTGTAAACCTAAACCTAAACCGAAACCGAGAATTGTATAAAACAAAAATCAAAACCGAACTGATCGGTTGGTTAACATATTTTTCGATTCAGTTTTGGTTTGTTTTTTCTATCGGTTCGATTTCTTAAGTTTTTTTCCCCAACCCTACAGTTTATTATATTATAACAAGTATTTAAATATAAAAAAATTTCAATTTTTCCTATTTGGAAATTCATATCAATAAGCCCTAGTTCAATTGATTTGAAACCCTATGCTAATAAATAATTCAATGAACTTCTCGATCCAAGACATCTATTCAAGGTCCAAATGGCATCAAGGACCATGTAGACTTTTCAAATATATTTTAAATGATTCAAAGTGAGCTCTAAGGTTTGAGTTCTAATACGAATGGTTTACTATATTGTAATAAAATGCTTAATTATAAAAAAAATACAATTTTTTCTATTTAACATGAAAATTCATGTCAATCAACCCTAAATCAATTGGTTTAAAACAGTAAGCCAGACATAAAGAGGGAAATGACTAGGATTTGAAACTTTTTGAGAACATATTACTATATTATTATAATTCCAAGTGAATGGTTCTCACAAAAAAAAAAACTTGGAAATTCATAACCACTTTCTTTTAATGGACACATAACCACCTGTAAGATCAAGCCGAGGAGATCAAGGTTTTGCTATGATTATATTTACATAGGGTTTAGGTTTAGGGTTGTTTTTTATACACTCATAAGGAGAAAAAAACCATAAAATAAAATTCAAGCTTTCTGTAAAATACAAATTTGAAGTAGCTATTTAAATATGTCCATCATATCTAGCTTAAGGGGTAGAATGCTCACCATTTCAAATAGGCACAAGGTACAAGGAGGGGTCCTACGTTCGAGTGTCAATTGTCATAGTTTACTGCCTTGAAATTACAAGTGTAATAAAAAAAAAGCTATTTAAATATATATTTTTTATTAAATGTATAACATTTGGACTATCCATTTAGTAAATTTGTAATGTTCAGATGAGTCAGATTTAAATATTAGATCGATTCGTAATTAATCTTGTGAAATGATGATAGTTGACCAATCTTGTATATAGTTATAGAAACAATTTGTGTAATTAATCCTAGAAATTATTATAGTTGACCAATCTTGTATATAGATATAAAAACAATTTGTTTTTATCTTTTTTAGGACCTAATTTTTTGTGATGTAATTGTATCTATATATTGCCTCCTGCTTTAGAGAAGAATACATCTTTGAAATCTTTCTCAGAGAAACTTATTGCTTCGACATGGTATCGTGAGCGTGCTCATCCCAAAGAAGTCCGCAAGAAACCATCGTATAATGCGATTTTTCTCTCAACCCATCACCCTCGTAGTCGTGAGTTCGGCGGTGGACTTCTCAAAGAAGCCTCGTAAAAAAGATTGTCGGAAAGCCATGATGACATCACCTAAGAAAATAAACCGGCCGCTACTACAAATGTTGCTCATCCAGTATTATTGGTAAAGCACATTTTCGAACTTCTAAGAATAGAACTTGGATTATTGATACAGTGCATCCGATCACATGACGTGGGGACCAGCCACTGCACCATTCTCCCTTCTCAATTAGTTATTTCCACCGCCAATGGTAGCACTCCCCATTATCGGGGAAGGATCCGTTATCTGTCAAATACTCACATTAGATACCGTCCTTGTTGTTCCATCTCTTGAATACAACCTTTATCTCTAGCCAAATTACTTCAACTCTCGCTTGCATCAGAACTCGCCCTCATTTGTCTTTCAAGACATTCTAACCCTAAGATTCTGCTTATGGTGTTACCGGCAAACTTTACTACGAGTTGTTGCAGAATGGGGGATCGAAAATCACACAAAGTAAATCAAACTAGTGCAAGAAAGACAAGGCTCGAACAACTATATGGTTATGGCAATCAGAGATTAGACATCTTCATATCTTAAGAAATTGCAACCACAACTTTTTCGTAATCGACGATAGGGAATTCCCATTGTGACACTTGTGAACTCCGCTAAGAGCCACCGTATTTTTATTCACCAAGTTTGAATAAAAGTTCAACCGTTATTCCACTGATGTTCGGGGTCCCGCAGCGTTCCCTATATCTCTGAGCTCGCTACTTGCGGATATTTACGATGAATGCACTAGAATGACTCGGGTGTCCCTACTTTATTAAAAAGTGATGCGTGTCTAGCATTCCGCACTTTCACAACATGACTACGCCTCAAGATCAAAAGCAGATTCGTGTTTGGCAATCTGACAATGGTACTGAGTTTATGGATGCCCTCTCTCGAATTTTTTTGAGAAACTATGGAATTCCTTGGCCATCAAACCTCATGCACCTATGTCTTACAACAAAATGGATTACAGAGAGAAAGAATAGACAACTTTGGAGAAGATAAGGCAGCCTCTGCATTTAACATTTATTTTGACTGGTCATAACGGCCACTCATCAACCGAACACTTCTCAAGTAATAGACTTTCAAAATTCTCAACGTAAAATTGCAATCCTACTTAATTCCCCATCTTCCGAATCTTGAACTGTGATATGTTTTTGATGTACCAGATATGTTCACATCCCCAAAAAAATCTGAGAAATAAACTCGATCCATGTGCAAAACAACGTGGTTTTGTTGCCACTGAATTTCAAAAAGGATATAGGTGCTATGATCCACAAACCCGAAAGCTACATGTGACTCCCTAGATGCTCTTCCTCGAGAATTAGAGCCTTATTACTCCTGAGCTCTAAAAATTCTCTTCAGGAGAGCTCAAGTGAAGAGAATGGGCGGAGGTGATGATTTTATTGAGTCGAGAATATTCAACAAGAGAGTGGTGGAGGTGATGAGTTTATTGAGTCGGGAAAAGGTGAATGAACATTTTAAGCATGTTGTGCAACAAGGCTGTGATCACAATTATGAAATCGGAGAATCACCATCGATACTCCCTCGAAAGGCCCCCATCTCGCACCATATTAACTCAAGAATCCACCTGCACGTTCCTCCTCAAGCAAGTATGAATCCCGTGTTTGGAGAGTCTAATGAAATATATGTTCCTACAAATAAAATACAAATTAGGATATCCACAAAGATTGAATAGGGGAGTTCCAAAAAATGTATGAACTCCGATCCCCGTCAAGACCAAATACCCACTAACAACTATGTGTCATCTCATAGGTCAATTTAACTATGCATTTAAATGGGTTAATCAATCATTCACTTAGCTTTCTATTCCTAGTAATGTGCAGGATGCATTGGCTGATCCAAAATGGAGAAAGGCGATGAACGAAGAGATGAGTTCTGGCCAAAAGAATGCCACTTGGGAACTTGTTCCACTCGCTCTAAAGGAATGAAGCCAATTGGATGCGCATGGGTGTTCACGGAAACTCAAACCAAATGGAAGTATTGATAGATATAAAGCCCTAATTAGTCATGAAGGGATATGCGCAAAGGTATGGATGGACTATCGTGTGGATACTTTTTGCACCGGGGCATAAGATTAATACAATTGCATTCTTATATCTATAGTAGCAACGAGACTCCGCCTCTCTGCAACAATTTGATGTTAAAAATGCTTTCCTCAATGGAGATTTGGAAGAAGAGGTCTATATGGAGCTACCACTCGGAGTTAAAAATGGTTCTTCATGTAAAGGTGAAGTCTGTAAATTAAAAAAGTCATTGTATGGGCTGAAACAGTTACCTAGAGCATGGTTTGGGAGATTCTCGACTACAATGAAGGAGTTCTACTATAAGCACAAGAACTCATATCACACTTTGTTTATAAACACAAAGAATGAGGTAAGTAACAAAATTTTAATTGTGTATGTTGATGATATGGTCTCGATTGTGAGATGACCCATGCGAAATGAAAGCTTACAGGAGTATTTAGCCACAAATTTGAAATGAAGAATCTCGCAACTTAAATTTTTTTGGGAATCGAGGTGCAAGATCAAAACACGGTCTTGCTTTCACAAATAAAATATGTTAGATCTTCTAACCGAAACCTAATGCTTGATTGCAAACCAAGAGAGATGCCTTATGGAAATGAATCATAAGCTCTAATTCTCCTGCACTCAAGCCCCAATAGACAAAGTGGTCGTATCGATTAGTCGAAGATTAATCTACTTATCACACACAAGGCCGTATATATCATATGCAGTGAGCTGCCAGAGCCAGCTCACATGCACCGAGTGAAGAAATATATGGAAGGCCATCTGATCTTAAGATACTTAAAGAGTGCCCGCAGGCTTGTTGTTCAAAAATGGTATCTCTAATATCAAGGATACGATTCTGGACAAGGGTGTGGATCAAACAACCAAGGTCCACATCCGGTTACTTTACTTTTGTGGAAGGTAATCTCTTGCCACTGGAAAAGCAAGAAGGTAAGGTAGTAGCAAGACTGGCGTCAAGCCGAATTTCGAGGTATGGCTCATGGTGTATGCGAATTGTTATGGATAAGGAACATACTGAGGGACTTGGGGATTGAATATGCTATACCTATGAATCTCTACGATAATAAGAAGCTATTCAAATTGCACACAAAACTCGCTCAACATGATCGCACCAAACATGTTGAAGTTGGATCGTCATTTCATCAAGGAGAATCCCTCGATGAAAAGATTATAATTCCCATTTATTCAATCCGAGAGTCACTGGTCGATATGCTCAAAGGTAGTTTCAGTGGAAGGTGTTTCATGGTATAATTGGATAAGTCAGGGCATGATACATCTATGCACCAACTCGAGGGGGAGTGTCCGTGATGAGTCAGATGCACATTAGATTGATTCGGTAATTAACTTAGAAATTATGATAGTTGACCAATCTTGTATATACTATAGAAACAATTTGTGTAATTAATCCTAGAAATTATGATAGTTGACAAATCTCAGATATAGATATAGGAAACAATTTGTTTTTTCCTTTTTAGAACCTAATTTTAGATGTAATTGTATCTATATATTGCCTCCTGCTTTAGAGAAGAATACATCTTTGAAATCTTTCAGTAAACTCTATTATTTGACAAAATATATATTTTTTATTAAAATGTATAACATTTGACTATCCAATTAATAAATTTTAATGGTACTTGAACCAATCCTTAATTCCAATGTGAGAGTTTGCTTAACACTGCTAGACAATCTTGAGGGGTACAACATCATGGGCGTAATTGTTAAGGGCATAGGTTCAAAGTGAATTATATGAACATTTTATAATATTATTTAATCCATTAGTAACAATTTTTATATCTAATATTAGATAGGAAATAAATTGTTAAAACTGCATGTATATGAGTTTTTTTTCACCGCATAATATTATTTATGATTTTTAAAGGTACGTGGGCAACTAAACATCCTTTTCTCTCATGAATTTTTTCCTCAACTATTCACTTCTCCTTTAAGCAAAAATGGATGATTTTGTGATCATTCTTGACTCGAAATCATTCCTCTATACCTTTTAACATAATTTTCTTCTTTAATAATAAAATGGTTATTCATAACATATAGGTTTTCATTTGTTTCGTGTTATAATCATTGTCTTCATGTGACTTGTGGTTATCGTCATTTTGATACGTCGTTTGTTTGTCGTTATCATGGTACGATGTTTCTTTATTTGTGTGAATACGATTCAGACAAGTAAAGTATATATGATTAGCGATAAGAAATCAAATCAACGGTCATCAATAAGCTGCAAAACTTGAATCGTAAGTATTATAGTCATAATAGTAATATCAAATATATAGACTCAACTATCAAATATATAGACTTTGAGCCAATTTATCATAATTAATAAATTGAATATTGTTTCAGCATTTATATTTTTTAACGATTTGGTTATATATTTTATCTATATATTATTAGTTTAAATTAATAAAATTATTTTTCTCTACGAGGGCAACTAATTTATACCATTTTCCACGTCCTCGATGTTTCATAGTTGTTAACAACCATTTTACTGGAATTGGTTTCTTAGGAATTATTTGAAACAAGACTAAAACCCCAGAAAAACATGACTTTCCATTAATGCTGTCATGCATGCTTTGACCACTGGCCTGCCTAAACTGATGACAAAAAAAATAAATAAACAAACAAGAAAAGAAAAACTGAAATCAAAGCAAAGCCTGCTGTCGACTTGATAAATTTATTATATATTATTTCTTAATTGCAGCAAACTCTATGTACAGTGACATATAACTCCACTTCACACCTTGAATCACATGTTTTTGGCAGTCAGCCTCCACTCCATTGATTCAACCCCAACTCCTTTAATGCCACACATGCTTTCTAAAAGCTATAATGTGCTGCTTCCTAGCATTGAAACCAAGATATTTATTCAATCAAACAACGTGTTTATTTGTGATCCGAATTTTAGTTTTGGTTTTATGTCAAATCCTAAAGTCTATGATGCTACTTTTGTGTAAAAAAAGGTTGAGAAAAAAAAGGAATTTATTATGATAACAGAGGTAACTCATATCCGATCCTACAAGCAGGTGTCTTATTTCTGTCCCTACTAAGATGGATCTTTTATTCGGATAATCTTATCATATCAATATATTATGATTTATTCTTTATTCTTTTAGACTTTATAATCATTCTCATGTTCATAATAAAGCATTTTCTTATGTCCATAGTTTTTCCTCATAAGGGTTTCTATATAAAATCTTGATGTTTTTCTTGTTTTCTTATTTTATTATTGTTACATGGATTTCAACATAACCCATGGCAATGGACTCATTAAGTGCTTAGAACTTTTGTAATATAGGTACATTGTACTATCGATATTAATTCGATGTGGACACATACTAAAGAATTTTGTGCAGCATGTTTGAAAATAAGCATGCTTTTCTTTCCTAAGAGAAAGTGCAGAAAGAGCATCAAATATGCACGCGTACCTTTGTACCTTTTAGTATTGCTTGAAGATAACAATGACAGAAATACCCGAATTACTCAAAAGATCTTATTGAGCTCTTTTTCTCCCAAATTCCTCATCATCCACACCAAGAAAGCCGCTCTTAATGCCCCAAGCAGAACCCAAAAAGTTGAAAGAGAAAGAAAATGGGATTAACGCACCAACAGAACAGATGAGGGGCCAATCAATTCTAAATTGTTTGGCATGTTTGCACTTCAGCCACAATGTTTGGGAGATTCTTTTGGCACCCTTAATATCCCCTTAATATATATATATATAATTAGTTTCTTAATATATATATATATATATATATATATATATATATATATATATATATATATATATATATATATATATATATATATAAAGTTAAGGTAAATTAGGTAGAGGGAGTTTTTATTTTGTGAGAAGTTTTGTATTAATGTATGTCTCTAAAAGTAGTAATTAAGAAAATGAAATGACTTATTTTGTAGTGAATGTGACTTTATACTGTTTTCTTCTATTTTGGCATCAGCTTTGCTTGCCCATGATCATTTCAATGAAAGCCATAAGCAATTTGATGCGATCCCCACATCGGTTTTATACAAGTTTGAGGAGTGGTACTTAAGTTTGAGATTTCCCATCTATCGATCGATCTGGGGTTAAGATTTCCACCTGAGCTTAAGTACATATCATTAATGTGCTTTATTGAGAATTAGTGCGAAAGGTGAAAATGATTACTCGTGCCTCAAGAGAGGGTCCGAAGTGAAAGATATCAAAAGTGTGAGCCACGTCGACTTCTTTTATGGGCAGGACAATGATATGGTCTCACATTGATTCATATGAGAGAGAGATTGTGGAGTATTATTTGGGTTGCAGATTCCATCAAACCATCTTTTGGGGTTGAGCTCCTAGTCGCTTCTGGGTACTTACTAATGGTGTTTTCATTGAGAGCCTGATGCAGCAGGAAAGGGCCACTTGGAAGAGGTCTTGCGATGTCTCAAATTCGAGGTCCTGATAACCTTAAAACCAACTAATTCCTATGGATTTCGGGTGACCCGATACCACACTATTATGTCCTATTTATCGGGATCCATATTTTCACAAAAATAAGGTCAGATTTTGTTAGGAGCCTCACCCAACACATGACCAGATAACCATATCCCATCCAGTAGTCTCAATAAGTAGTATCGACCCCACAGGTCCATGTCCATATCCTCAAATATACAATTATATCACACCATACTCGTGGACACCGAAAGCCATTCTAAGACCACCTCAATACATCCTCTTTATCGATCCATTCATTCACATTTAAATTTAAAATATGAAAGTAAAACACTTAATTACAACTCGCAAGAGTCCGATCATGACACTCTTACCATAATTACATACCCGACTATTTAGACAATAGTCCTAAAAGAATTTAATTACAATTCTTTTATATAAAATACTTTTTACAAAAGTAATTTGAGGCCACAAATCAGCCTCTTTCATAATCACGGCTCGTCTGAGAGCTGCCTCAGACACTCCCCGTATTTGAAAGGGGGTCCCACGACTGGTGAGCAACAAGAGGATAATCTCCTATAAGGGTTACTTCCCCACCTTAGTGCTCATACACATCAAACCAACCCATACACATCCAAGTGAAATGTCTACATGAATGTTGTATGGCATGGAATGCTCCCATGCCCATATCCCAGTCACTCACCCGCTCCTGTACACACTCCATGCCAAGTGTGACAACCGTCACTAGTAGGCACCAATGACACACATATCGAGCTCCCACGGCTCATCGCACCCAATGCAAGTGCCAATAAGAACTAATCCCGAGTCAATCCCGGCTCCTACCGCACAACTCGGTCTATGTGGATAACCACATGACTGTGTGTCTTCTTAGGCAATAGAACTTTTCTACTATGTCGCAGCCTCTTGTACACATACGTAATCCTTTCTTGATCATAATCAATCGCGAGGTCTCTTATACCATGTTCCGTGCTTTCACCCGAGGGGACCCCCTTCTTGCTCCCCCCAACACACATTAATTATATTTCACTTTATGATTTGAACCATGAGTCATTTATTGGATGTCGTCCAAAGTACGAGCTCACTACCCATTCATCAACACTGATGATGGATGACCATACCCATGCATACACACCTATGTCATGCGATGATCGTGCATATGAAATGCAATCATGCCATTTCATACTATGTCATGCTACATGCAACATTTATAAATTCCGGATAATTATATTTCCTACGTATAATTTCCATTCATCACAATTTCCATGTTAATACATCACCAAAGCACATATTAACATGATTTTGACACACAACCGCATATTATTTATTTTTCTAATACGTTACAAATGACTCAAATCTCTGACCATATAAAACATGGCACCTTTTGGTCCTTCATCGTTCATCAATTCATTGTGGATACCAAAACACACAACAAAACCCGAAGACATCAGTTTCTGGATCGAAACCAAACCTCAACATAGTTCGAGACTGCCCGAAAACAGTCCCAAAAATTCAACCCGAATTGTTCGAAATTCCTAAAAATTCCTACACTTAGTCCCAAAAATTTATGATTGAAATTTAAGGCCTCTCACGGCCTCTAAGAAAACCTCAAGCCATTAAATGACCTTTAAGTTAGAAATAACCCAAGTAAGAAAATTCACTATCTCAATGAAGACGAAATCTACATTTTGGCACCCTACCACGTAGCTTCATATTTTGGATCAACTTTGCCTTTTGCTATGACAAAAACCCACGACCCAATTTCCATAGATCTGAGAGAAAAGTTTATCTCTCTACTTTTCTTCTCTCTCTCTCTCTCTACCTCATAAAGTTTGACCAAATTTCAAGATTGCACTCCACGTATAAAGATGCTTTACTTACTTCGATCAACTTTCTTTAGACATTGGGCCTCCGACAAAAACCCACGACCCGATTTCCATAGATTTGAGAGAAAAATTTATCTCTCTACTTTTCTCCTCTCTCTTTCTCACCTCACCTCCATCCGTTCTTTTTTCATTGACTTTCTATCATTTTATTTTCTTTTTTTAAAATATGTATCCATCTCTTATTCGGGTTCGTTTTTACCCTGAAACAATTTATTTTTTTCAGTTCAATTTATTTTAAATGAACTTAGCTCAAGTCATTTCCTAACTTCCGAGATTTTCATGTACCCTTTTCCCCGTAGCCACTGATGACATTACCTTAAAATCATAAAAATATTCGACTTGCCTTGCACTGGTTTAAACTTTTCGAAATACTAGATTTCGCGATACGAATTTAACGACGTAGTCCGTTTTGTCATCCGAGATCTAGAAATTTTTTTAAGCTTCTCTGAATCATTATGATAATTTATTATTATTATTATCATTTTACCATTTTTTAAAAATTTCTAATTTTCTTGGATTTTATAGGTATGCCTGATACCCCAAAAGAGTGGTTTGACGCTGATATTTGGACATTGAAACCTACATCAGTTTTATAAGGTAATTCCAAAGTCGATACTTAATTCGAAAAGGCCAGCCTCAGCTATTATATATATTAGATGGGTTGTTTTAAAGCTGCCTTTCCCATTGGACACACAAGACAAAGTATTTTTTTTAATTTCATGGCAGCCATGCAGTATCTTGTCTGACGTGTGGCTTCGTCGGCTGAAAGACCGAAGGCAGTGGGCCTCCCCAAATTGCAAGTTTGGTAAAGGTATGCATTTTGTTCCTAATTGTAGGCTCAGTGCTCTTCTATCTGGGCCATCCCCACAAATTATAAAATCACAAAGCTCTATATATGTGAGCAGGTGATACCAGCAGACATTTGGTTTGCTTCAGAAGAGAGCAGCGACTCTGATAATTAGGAAGCTGAAAAATAAGTTTCTGTGAGATAAGGATGAAGCTGTGGTTGCTGCTGCTGATGATTATCATGATGCTGATCATATGTAAAACATCAACTTCCTCGCTTGAAGAACCGAAGAACTGCCCGAACCGGCGGAAACCCGTACTCGATCCCTTATCCATTTGAATTGGAAATGCTAATTGTGCTAAGAATCAGAGTTTCCTTCTCAACTGCAACAACGGTCAACCATTTTTACTTCAACGCATTCCTGTTCTCGATATATCACTGGCACAAGGCACTGTAACTGTTGACCTTCAAACTGAATGGTACGAGCCTACTTTAACTAACAAAAAATTATATGGAGGATTCAACCTGGAAGGCAGTCCATTTACGTTGTCCAGCACCACCCAGTTCATAGTTCTTGGCTGCAACGTTATGGCTTTCATCGTCGAGGGTGAGCCATTCCGGGGTATGACTTTCTGCAATGAAGATGGGATGGGTCCTGACGACCTTGCCTCTTGCTCCGGGGTTGGATGCTGCAAGACCTTACATTCCGAACCATCTCAAGAGCTTTAATCTCTCAGGTGATTAATCCAAATGGAGTCCTCTCACTACCAGTAGGTTTTGGCCTGCACATGTTCTGTGGCCAGAAAGAGGATGTCATTTTTGAGTCAAACAGTTTCTGTGCACTCCAGCCAGGCAAAACAAAGGCCCCGTGAAAGGTGAAGCTTTTCAATGGACGGTGGGAGAAAATGTTGCAAGGAAGCACAAATCCGATCAGGAAAAACAGCGATTGTGTAGACTTACCAATGGCCATCATCCCTGGATATTTCGCAGCTGTAAACGAGGCTTCTCAGAAACCCTATAGTTCTGATGGTTGGCCAAGGTAGTCCTCACTGTCCAACCCTCTACTTCTTTGTTCTTAGATATCTTATCATACATAACCATTAATTAACTTAACTTACATATATATCTCTTTTCTTAACATGATTCAGACATTGATGAGTGTAAGGACCAGAATAAATACCCATGCCAAGGTATTTGCTTGAATACAGTCGGGAACCATACCCTGCCGCCGCCCATTGGGGAATGCAGTATGGTGACGGGAAAGTTGCTTGCAGAGGACACCATCATGCTGCTGCTATATTCGTAGGTAATATGCCTTAATTTCCTCTTCATGGAAAAAGTATCAAAATTCAATAGACTTAATAGTAAATATGCTGTTGCACATGACACTTCAAAACATGTTGTTTCATTGTAACTTTAGACTAAATCAAATTATCTAGAATTAGGGGTGCAATCGAGTCGAGTAGAGTCTATATATAGAGTCAAGCTCGAGCTCAACTCTTTGGTAAAACTCGAAGCTTGAATTCGATTCAAACTCAATCGAGCTTTTTGTCAAATGATCGCAACTTGATTCGAAATATGGTCGAGCTACTCGAACTCGACTAGACAAAGCTTGAATCAATTAAAAAATTAATAAATAAATAATTACACTCGAACTCGACTTGACTTGAGTTCAACTTGACCAAACTTGAATAAATTTAAGCTCAATAATAATAAATTATCTATTAAGCTCACGAGTAGTTCTCCTTAATCGGTATTAGGATACTAACTCGACTTGATAAGCTATTCGAGCTTGACTCGATTAAGTAGCCCCAGCCGAATTCTCAGATTCTTACGAGCCGAGCTCACAGCTTAATTTTATTCACACCAATTATCTAGAATCTATAAGCAGCAAGCCATTATTTTATATCGATCTATGAACATTAGAAAGGGCATAGTTGGAGGGTATGGTAAGGAACCTCTAATTTGTGACTCATGTGTATATTGATCTTTGTCTCATAACGAAAATTTTCAGTTTAATTAACTTACTCATGAGTAATAATGGGGGTGCTTCCCATTTCTATACTTTGTGTGCATAGGCTTGAGCTTTGGATTCTATTAAGTACTGTCAGGGCTTTTGGGCTGTACTTACTGTCCAAAACAGAACAACACCAAACTGAAAAAGAAAATTTTTCAAGAGAATGTGGTTATTACTGAGCAACAGATCTCTCGTGCAGACAAAGGCAAACTCGAAAAAATCAAAATTTTCACATCTGAGGAGTTGGAGAAGGCCACAGATCACTACAATGACAACAGAATCCTGGGACAAGGAGGCCAAGGAACTGTTTACAAAGCAATGTTACGAGATGGAAGCCTTGTAGCTGTGAAGAAGTCTGAAATGATGGATAAAGGTCAGATCGAAGACTTCATCAACGAGGTTGTGATACTTTCACAGATCAACCATAGACATGTAGTGAAATTGTTAGGTTGCTGTCTAGAAACCGAAGTTCCTTTACTAGTATATGAGTATGCCCCTAATGGAACCCTTTCCGATCACATTCATGATCAGCTGGAGGAAGCTCCAATGAAATGGGCCGATCGGTTCAGAATAGCTAAGGAAGTTGCAGGAGCAATTGCTTATATGCATTCTGCTGCTGTTCTACCGATCTATCATAGAGACATTAAGTCAAGTAACATACTCCTAGACAAGAAATATAGAGCGAAATTGTGCGATTTCGGGATTTCAAGGTCTGTCCCAACAGGAAAAACTCACTTGACTACTTCTGTACAAGGCACCTTCGGGTACTTAGATCCTGAGTACTTCCAGTCATACCAGTGTACAGCGAAGAGCGATGTTTACAGCTTTGGGGTCGTTCTTGTCGAGCTCTTGACCGGAAGAAGGCCGATTTCATGGTGAGATTCTGAGGATGATATGGGATTGACAGCACACTTCATATCCTCAGTAAAAGACAATCATCTCTGATGTGTATTGGATCCACAAGTAGTTGAGGAGAAAGGAGGAGCTGTTGATTATTACAGCCTTTGCACTTCGAGATGCTTGAAGTTGAATGGAAGGAAAATAACAATGAAACAGGTTATGTTTTGGAACTGGAAAATTTGGAGAATGAGACGAAAGGTCTACCTGCTGATCATCAACAAGAACATCAAGATGGAAATAATTGCTCCATAATTGAACCATCCAGAAGGTTGGAGAGAAGTGATGAGTTGGTGCTAGACATTCAGGAGCTACTGATTAACTCATCAACATTTTAACATGCTAAAAGATGATGAAAAATCAATGGACTTTCCATACTTTTCATTTGTGTTTCTATAGGAACAATAACAATGTCAAAACAGATTAGAATAATTTGTAGCTAGCATTGTACCCTCAAATTCAACTGCTTAAACCACTTGCTATTATTAATGAGAGCATATATATGTATCAGAAAATGTCTGAATTAATTCTTGATTTTATTCGATTGCTAATTCAGTAAAGATTTATGTTAATGGGAAATATTTTAAAATTAAGGAGAATTGGTATTGTAGGTAGTGAGTAGAGATTAAATGTGGAGAGAAAAACTTTAGATATCTCGTTTTTCATGGGGAATTATGTTTATATGGCACAAACACTCAAAATTAGGAAAATGGAAACACACTTTCTATAACCAACCAAACATGTCATAAGTGAACCAAAATTATCCAAATATATGGTGTTACGAGGACATCACATTTAGGGATGGCAACCGGGCAAGTTCGGGCCGGCGATATGACCCCTTCCTAAACTCGTACCGTTAATTTAAATGGTTTCCCATACATGTTACTTAAAATATTAAAGAGGTCGGGATGGGACATGATGGGTATAGCAGGAATGGAAATTCTCGTACTCGTCCCATTTAGCTAATATTTTTTATTTTTATTGTTTTTAATTTATTTTTAATATTTATTTTTTATTATATTAGAATTGATATATATTATAAATAAATAAGATATTATTTTTATATAATTTTATTTTATCAAAAAATCTATTATTATTATTATTAATGTTATTTTATATAAAAATATAAAATACAAATAAAACAAAATATTTTTTAATATATTATCGAGTAGGCTAAGCAATACTGACTTTAATTGGCCAAAACTTGATTACATAAAATCCCAAACTCGCGAAAATCTCAATTATACAATTTTTACATTAAACGTGATGAAAACCTCGAAAAACCTCGGGCCTGGCATCATCCCTAATCACATTTCAACCCAAAAGCCTTCATGCGGACTCATGTTCCTCTCTATCTTCGCTTCAATCACCTATCCCATTAAGGGTGGGGTGGAAACCCGAAAAACTCATCTCGTCAGCCCATCATTTGGGGTCAGGCCCAACATGTATTCACAAAAAATTTAAAAAATTCATCAATAAGTCATAAAAAGTTAAAAACAAACAAGCCGAATTTTTGAAAGCAAATCGCCAACAAGAAACCAAAAAAAAAAACACAACGCCACCTAAGTTTTCATGAAGAATTTTTTTATTACTACAATCATTTTGGCTGGATTTCTTTCTCCTTTGTCAAAGCTGTGGTTGTTCTTCCAAGGATTTCAAAGTTGTTAATGGAACGAGATAAATTTAATCCCACGTGTGTCGCGCATGGGAGACCCAACTCAGAAAATACCCACCGACTAGTAGGCTTGAGTCCAAAGTGTTAGGCCTAACCCTTGGCATTCTCATATCGTACGCCTATGCAAAAGCGCTAGTCCATCATACTCCTCGCATCACCCCGGGCATGTCCTTTGATAAGGTTTGAAAAATGGGCTCGCAGGCCCACTCGCCAAACCCAAAGAAGAAGCGCGCGCCTAATGAAACACCCAGGCCCCTGGCTCCAACCCAAAACGAAGGCCCAGTCCGCTCGCCCCAAAGGCCGGTCATGGATAATTTGAAAAGCCCACATCCTGCAAATCAGACTAAATCTCGCCAATAAGGGAAGTAGGATAATCCCCAATAACATCTTATCCTGTAAATCTAACTAAATCTTCAACTAAATCTCATAAGCAAGGAAAATAGGATAATTCACGATAAACAATTTATCCTGCAAATCAAACCAGATCTCACCAATAAGGAAGGAGGATAATTCTTAATAAACTACTCCTTCAATATCCCTTATTAAAATCCGATAAAGGCAGGAAATATCCCATCCAATGGGAAAGAATCCTTACTACCCTCTAATTGGGAATAATATGTACTATAAATACTGTGCCACCCCATCTAAGTGAAAGGCACGTTGAAAACATTCGGGCCCCTCTGGGCAAGCCATCTTTTCTCCCAACGAGGAACTAACTTAGGCATCGTAGGCGCCACGAGCGGCCCCCGGCCGACCCACCCAGGTTTCTTGTTTTCGGCAGAGGAGTACTCACATCTGAGCCTCCGCACCATCCCAAAGATGAGTCCCACCCCGCCTGACGACCACCCCAATACGCTCCAAATCTACCCGGCTGAAAAAGCATCATCAATAAGGCCACCGTTGGAACGATAGCCTTTACAAATAAAGACTCCATCTCTCGCCATCGATGGTATCAACCCGCACACAAGTAGGAGCAACGCCTAATCCAATTGGTACATGAAGGACCCGCCAGCGACGCGCAGACAAAGAAGCCTCGCTGCGCGTTAGAAACGATGTAGTTAACACTACGAGGTGGAGGCACTCCACCTCACCAACCAACGCCTGATAGGAGAGTTAGTGCAACTCACCAGGCAGATGCAACGCCCACGGGAGGCGCGACAAACTCAGGAAGGTCATAACATCACCCCTCATGAAGGGCAACATATTCTCGGCACTCCCTGAGGAGTCGAAACATGCAGTCCAAATGGAGTCATTAAGGGCAATGGACTACACTTAAATTTCTCGGAGAGGAGGGCAACGAAGCGACACTCTGTAGTACGAGGAACCACGCCATCCCCGGCGCAAGGGACTCGAGAGAAATCACGGGACCAGAGGTTCAAGAGCTCCAAAGAGGAACTTAGCCAAAGGAAGCCGTAGTGGACTAGCTCCTCGATACTATGGACACTCAACTATCAGATCGAGTCACCGCTCACGCACGATGCTCCACTTCCTCTTCCGAAGAAAGTTCGTAATGCCACAAGTGAAGCCGCTCGATGGTGCCAGATCCCATGGATCACTTCAACACTTACAATAATCAAATGGAGCCGCATGGGTATCAAGACTCAGGCGATGCGTAGCTTTCGCCATTACGCTAAAAGGCCCAAATTCGCTTGGTTTAACAAAGCCTCGCCTCATCAATCTCCTCATTCAGAGAGCTATCCATTGCATTCGTCTCCCACTTCATTGGAGCCAAAACATACAGAAAGTCAATTTATCATCTGCTGACCATCAAGTAGAGCTCGCAAGAGAGCCTGAGGTCCTATGTTCAGAGGTTCAACGCCGAGTCTCCCGGGGCTGCAGATATACCCGATGAAAAGTTCGCGATCACCGCCTTCATCGCTGGCTAGGAGTGCAGTCTAAAGATTTGATGTTTTCCATCCTTAAACCCTCGTGCAAGCATGGCTTCCAGGTGCTCAAGCAAAGTGGAAAAAAATACATTAATGGTGAAGAAGCCCTCATATCCAAGAAAGGAAGCTCCTCCACCCATAAAGAGAAAAGCGGGACTGATAAGCGATAGGGACGGAGCCTAAGAAGACAAAATGACCGGGAAAGGTCTCTAAAGAAAGATGGAGAACGGTCCCCGAAGAGAAGTGAGAGTCTCTGTAGATCGCTTAGGTCCACTTTAGCCGTGAACTACATAACATTATTCACCTCTGGTGCCATCCTCCTGACAATGACAGATCGTTGTGCTCCGCACAAAGTACAAAACGAACAGCTTCCCGAGGTGGCCATCCTGATTTAGGGCCGACCCCGCCACAAGAGATAACACCTGTGTATCAGGGAGTTCCATAGTGGATTACTCGCATCGCACCTACGACTGTGATACAACTAAGGAAATAAATGTATCACTTAACCCTACGCTGCATTCCAACGCTCTATAAGACTCCTCGAGGGCCAAATTAATCGTGTGCCCAAGTCGTGAACAGTTCACAGCCCACCGCCACCACCCTAAGAGACAACAACTCAAAGATCAATGAAATTTTTGGGGGAAATACATGTGATGGAGGATCTGCAGGAGAGGGGGAGTCCAAATTTCTCACCAGAAGACCTGATTCAAGGCATCATCGTCAAGAGAGGTAATGGAAGTACAAGCTGTGTCCAAACTGCCTCGGCTCGACACATCCATAACATTCTCTGACTCAGATCTGGAGGGATGCCAGCACCCCTGATAATTCAAAAACGTGATGTGTATAAATGTACGCCTATGTGCACAAGTGCACGCATCGCCTGGCACATAAAGGTACCTACAGACGATATCGATCCACCGGATAGGTGCTGGAATACGAGATTGGCTTCGTGAATATTATCCGATATAAGTGTTGTGTGAAAGAGTACTAAAGGTTCGAATGTAAACTAAACTAATCGATTCAATGAATTACTGTGTATTGGAGATTGTATATGTCTCCCTGCCACTTTCGACTGGATTATTTCTTAAAGATGATATTCAATTTATTTATGATTTATTAATGGCTAGTGATCTTGCTATGCAAATACCCTCTCGAGGTGTATCCGCCTATCTCGCTAGCAGAGTTGAGTGCATTTCTACCCCCTAACTCGACATCCGAAATGCTTAAATGTTCTAACCTTAAATGCCACCTTCTCGGATCTAATATCTCTATTTACCGAATCAACCAAGGTCGCTCTACTTAGATCCCTGTGTCTCTCATCTCGACCCTGACTCCAAAGATAGTCACGCCTAATGTTGGCCGGACATCACCATGCAAATGATTCACATATATAAAGTAGATGCTAACAAATTATAAACAACTGAATAATATAAAATACTAATCTTTAATCCATGCAAATATGACAGGGTTCAACAACACCCTAGGTATAAATCTAGAACATACTGAACGAGAAAACATAAATAGTTAATCTATAAAACATCAGTCTTTCTGTCCGAAAAGAAGAAGATACAAAATGATGGCTCTTCCCGTGTCAAAGTCCCATCAAGCAGTTGATTTCGCGGCCCTAGTTCGTGACGCTCGAACATCTCCGATCCTCCCTTGAATTCCGTCCTCTTTGCTTTTAATGATCAAGAGGCATAACTCGCCTCGACGTCGCTGATGGCTGCAACGCCGCCGACGCCGAGACGCCGCCACGCTGACGCTTTGTCGACTTTGTATATGTGCCGACCCAACGCCGCTGACGCCGATCGCCGCGACGGGTGGGACGCCAGCGACGCGGGGAAGTCGCGACGTGGGACGTCACACGCCGGGACGTCAGCGCGACGCTCCACCATCTTTATGCAATCGCCTCCTTCGCCCAAAATGCTTCCAAAAGTCGCTTCTTTCGCTCCGATTCACACCTACGTGACAAATCAGATAGATTCTGCCACAAAATGCAATATGTATTTAAATATAAAATGACGCAAAAAACGTAAGACAGACGCGGGTATGACCTGAATATTACAGCCACTCATCACACCTCAAACTTAGTTTCTTGCTTGTCCCCAAGCAAGAACTGACTCTAAACTGAACACACACCCTACATACTATAGTCTAACACGAAGATAGTGATGCACATGCTGATAGATAGAGGATCAAATTGGACCGACTCACACCGCTGTCGTTTTATTTGAAGTTCACAGGATTCGCAAAGGTGTTCGACTTTCGAAAGAACTAGGTTGAACTCGAAGTTGACTAGTGCCTCAGCCTCCGAGGTATTCAATAACCTTTCCCAAGGACCCTATGCTAAATAAATGACCTCAGTGTACACTTAGGTCTCGACGTTTCCCAAACTTGGAGTTCAACTCGCTTAATTTGAAAATCTAATCACAAAAGGATCTTGAATCTGACCGCTTGTAATTTCTAATATACCTACTCACAACATAGAAACAAAACTAGTGCCCGTAAGCTCAGGTTAAGTGTTCATGTAGCGAGGATTAGTTTCGTGACTCCCACTAGTTGGTTAAGGCACCGGCATCTCGGGCCCTCTAACGTCACCGAACACTCAACTAAACCTATGGGTTCTGTCGCGGAAACTTCCATCTTCCACCCTCGGTGAATCTCGCAAAGGAAGTCAATGACTCCCGACCGCCGACTCGTGGCATCGACTTTGAAAGGCCCCTGGACGTGCTGCCCTGGATTCCGACTTCTGGAAGATCCCCACTTATTCTATCTCTATTTTTTATTTTTATTTCAGGTCAAGGCAATCCTATTTTATTCACTGTCCCATCTCTGGGTGTTTAGAGACTTCTGTGGCTCATGAACCTTCGTGAGTCTCTACTCTACACTCCAGGCATACCCTAAAGATCACTCAGGTGTGGAGCGTGATAGGCTCCTCGAGAAATAGTTTCAACCAACCCAGGTGAGCCTGCTGCTGCCTCCCCACTTATTCGACCTAATTCCTGAGCATTCGAACATCCAATGAATCCTTCTTCCACACAATAAGTGATTCGACTCAAAGTGATCCCCACTCAAGCATAGCATCACACACAAACTACCTAAACACGACACCACTACACATGTATATGATCTACCTAAAACACAAACATGACTAAACACAAAACTCAACATCCTAAGATGAGCAAGCGTAAATGAAACTAAACAGAAATGTAAACTAACATGCATAAATGAAAATAAGCTACATCACAAATAAACAAAAAACTAATCTAAGAAAAACCCGAGCACCACCCCCCTCCCCAACAAAATGGGCGCGGTCCCCACCGGGCAATGAAATAACAAAAGAAGGTGGAGGGAACTCCTCGTGACCGGCAGGTCATCAGGGTGGCGGGCGCCACTGTGCGGGCAAGAAGCCGTGCAAGCCGGGCCCTGAGCGACCGTTGTCGCCAAGAATAAGGGCCTGGGTTTCGCAACACCGTACGCATATCGGGGGCCGTCGGGCGCCTCCATATCCCGGTGGGTGGAGGAGGACTCTGCTCCGGTCTCATCCCCGTAATGCATCAAAGCCGCAGGCGGCGCGAGCACCTCGGTCCTCTAAACTCAAGTGATGGGACTGGATGGGCCGCTCCGAGGTCAGTTGCAGGGCGCGAGGCGCGAGCAGAGGACTCCGCTAATGCCTCCTCCCTGTCGCCTAAGAGTCCAGTGCGGCCCGGAGTAGTCATGAAGCTCATCCTCGTCCGAGGGCTCATGACCTGAATCGTAGGTCCCCTTAGGTCGCGGCAACGTGCTTGTCCCTCTCTTAACCGATATTGCTTGATGGGGTAACCAACGCCTCATTACTGACTAGGCACCCCGACCATTCGTATAATCCATAAATGAGAAAAGGGTGCCCAGAGTTCATTTAGCGCCCCTAAGTATGGAGATGCATCCTCTATAACCCGCCTGTATGTCGAAAGGAATATCTGAATGATGGCATAATTGGCGGGGCAAGCAGCGGTCCGCCACATGTTCGATGATCGAATGAGGCGGCGTGATGAAGTGATGCCCGGACGAGACCTCAAGCCGTCTTGGCCTTAAATGGGCAGTGGCCCTCATTGTTGAGTTCCACTCACCCCGTCCGTTTGTCAAGACCCCCAATGACCGGGGTAGTGGGTGCGCTCGTGAAGTCGATCAAGGCTTCGGGAAAATGATCCAAGATTATAAGAGTGGTTGATGGGCTCCCTGTTGAAGTCTACCGACACACCGTGCCGGACCTTCTTGACGACGTGGGAGCGAGGTTGGCGTAAATTCTCGCACCGCGCTCATCGCTTGTTGGATAGAGGTGGTTGGCAAAAGTGCTATCATCCAGCAGCATGATAGTACTGCCGGAGAAAATCATCGGGGTGGTGGAAGCCCTTTTCGCTAATAAAAGAAGCGGTTCTTCTGGATGATTGTCGACAGATAAGCGGCACCCGCGAACCGCGTGACATCGAAGTCGAGGTCGGGTCCTCGCGGCGAGCCGGTTTAATAAACAACCGGCCTTTCCCGGACGGTGGTGAAATCTTGGGGCTCCTAGAGGATAATGAACTCAAGTAACAAGGTGGCAGCAGGTTAGCTGAACAATATGTAGAGCACCTCTGATGCATTATAAACACTAGGGCGAGATGAGCCTGAGGAGAAGAAGACACCAGCCCTGGGACATATGACACACCTAGCGACCACTCAGAGCCTAAGATGAGTGTGAGATCCTGGGAGGAGGGCGGGACCGATGCAGGACACCCTACGTGTAGTGTGGAAGGGAGTGAGGCCGGGCTAGTGGATGGGACGAGACTTAGGTGGCGGTGTCGGAGGGTGTCGGGAGGAGCGAAACAGTGGCCCCTCCTATGGTGTGGGGGTGAACTCCGACGAGGGTTGGTGGGGTTGCGACACGGGGGGCACTAGGGTTCAGGCAAGGAGGAGAAAGGGTAGGAGCAAAAATGGGGAGTGTTTGGCCTTAAACAGGGTGACGATCGCGACATTCGGGTGCGACATCGCGGCGTTCAAAATTGGTAAATCAGCGTGGCGGCGTTGATATCAACGTCGTGGCGTTCGAAGTCTACCGAAAACCAGCGTCGCGTCTTGAGATCAACGTCGCGGCGTCGAAGGTTCAACCAGCGTCGAGGCGTTGAGATCTGTCGCGGCGTTCGGAGGAGTTGAAGACCAGCGTCATTGGCGTTGAATCTCCGCGTCGCGACGTGCAGAAGAAGAGTGAAATCGGCAGCCATTGGCGTTGAAATCCAGCATCACGGCGTGCGAAGAAGTCAGCGGCGTCAGCGGCGAATTCTGAAGGCCCAAAATGGCCATTATGCAACCATGGTCTAAATAAGAGAACTCCTCGTGTAAATGGGACACTTTGGACTTTGTAGTGCTGCGCAGACGGATCCTCCCGGTGCTATCGATCGTAGGTCTGGCCGGGATATCCAAAAGTTGGTGGACGGGAACAACGAGCCAATATAACAAAACGGATAATAAAAAAATTGAACCAGAGAAAGGAAAATTACGATAAAAACTTGGGTTGCCTCCCAAGAAGCGCTATGTTTAATATGTTAGCTCGGCGGCCCCGGACTCTCGATGTGTTGGGAACCCAGAGCTCTGATGATGGCTTCTTTGTGCTTCTTCGGGATGCGATCTGATGGAATGAATGCCTTGTCGCGTAAATTCACCCAAATCGGCTTCAGTTGTGTGTTAACTATGGATGTTCCTTTCTCGAGGATGGCAACCTCTGCCCCCTCCATGTGGAAAGACCTTGATCCTTTATTGAAGAGTCGACCATCCTAATTCGAATTTCCGGGGAAAAAGTTTTAAGCGAGAATTAACAAGAGGACCAATTGCCCCATGCCGAATTCGCTACGTGTGTTTATCATGCGGGCCTTTGTCTTTCAGCGTAATCGCGAGCATTTTCATAAGCCGTTCTGAATTGATGCAGTTCAGCGAGATGTAGCGATCTTCTCCTTAGGCTGTATCTTGTCATGTTCAGCTGTAGGGTTGATGACTCGATGCTCCAATTCCCGCGGGGTGACATGCTTTCATAAACAGTGCAGGTGACATCGAGGTGTTTTTTAAATCTTTATTGAATGCGCTGAGTCTTACATCATCGATCTTTTGACCAGTCCTTCTGGGCCCATTGTATTTTCTCAAATGGACTTAATTTCTCGGTTGATACCTCACAACACCCATTTAGTATGGGTGATATGCAAGGGAGGTAGATAGCGCATATACTTTAAAACCTTGTCAATCATCTTATTAAATGAGTGCAGATTATGCGGTGCTCGAGGAGTTGAATCCAGAGAATATTGGTTGCGGCAGCCACTACCTTGGCATCATTAGTGTGGGTTAGATTGCTTCTTATGAACATAATCTTGGCGACAAGATGTAGGTTGAGTATATGATGGAAATGGTGCATAGAAATCATCCCATCAAATCAAGCGGTCGACTAGAATAGGATGTAGGCGGTTCAACCTTTCTAATGCCCCCATTAGATTGACATTTGTCACGTAACGGATACAAAATAATGAGCATCCTTAAGCTAAGGTAGGCGATAGAAGCGGGATTGAAGCTTTTAGCAGGCTGGCGTTCGCGGCTGCCAGAGTGTCTTCACATGGTAACATGTGGCGGTGGTCAAAGATCTGGCATTTCATCTTGGGCACCACATCTCGGATCACTGGTCGGCGCAATGTGCGTAAAGAATTGCTCCTCGATAGTAGTGTTCAAGTGTGCAGAAAAAACGGCTTTTTCTATTGATAGTTAAATTAGGACTACCTTGGCTACCAAATAATTCACTGTCGTAAACCATGAACCTCTGCGTCTTGTGGTTAGAGTGGCTCGTGCGGAAAATGGTGTTCTGAACATCATCGCTTGCCCCTTCCAATCGTGAAAGATGATCTACCACTAGGTTCTCAGTGCCTTTCTTGTCTTTAATCTCCTTCAATTCTTGCGGTAAAGACCACCAAAATAAGTCGGGTTTGAGGCGTCTTTAGTCATCAAATTTTATGGCGTGATCGGTGTGAACTTCGACTGTATTTACCAATCAAATAAGGCTGAATTTGTCAAAAGCAAGACAATAATAGTTCTTTTTAAGCAGTGGCGTAATTCAATGACATCATTCAAGAGTTACTCACATAGTAGATTGGCAGAAAATTTCTCGTGCACTTTGCTTTCTTGCTCAATCATAAAATCTCTTGCGTCACACATAGCTCAAATAGGAAGGACCAATCTGGAGCTACTACAATGGTGATACCAGCTTATCTTTTAACCTTGAAAATGCATTATAACCTTTGTGAATCAAACTCAAATGGGATCCCTTGGACCGGAGATTAGACAACGGTTTCTGATTTGAGAGAGTCTTTGATGAATCGCCTATAGAATCCGGCGTGGCTAGCTTCTTGTCCCTTTCTTGATGAGGTGGAAGTAATTTTTAAATTGCTTCAATCTTTGCTCTATCCACCTCACATTCCTCTTCTTTGAAATCCGATGTCTGAGTACAATACCCTCTTGTACCATAAATGGCACTTCTCTGATTGAGTAAGTTAGTGCTCCTCATCATATCAATCTTGATCTCAAATTTTCGGGCAGTTGTCAAATGAATTACAATCTTTAATCGTCCGCGAAGATCTCAATTGTCTTCTCAACCATGTCGAATATGGCCATCACATAGTTGGAAGGTGCACAGTGCATTGCGAAGCCCGAAAGGGCATCGCGAATCACGAATGTCCCATAGGGACATGTGAATGAATCTTCTCCTAATCTTGGGGCTGTAATTTGATTGTGGCCAGGGTATCCATCAAAAGCAATAATATTCATGACCGGCTAATCGATCAACTTATCGATCCGAAGCGACAGTAGGAAATGATCTTTCCAGTGGCTTTGTTACGAGTTTTCGATAATCAACACAAATCCTTATGTGTGTTGACGAAGCGATAATATATTGTTTCGGTTCTTATGACCGATTGTTCCTCCCTTCTTAGGTACTACTTGAGCCCGGACTTACCCATGCACTATAAATAGATAAATTACCCGAGTATCCGGCCATTTAATACTTCCTTCGGACTACACTCTTTCATAGTTGGATTCAACCTCCTCGTAACTCGGCTGAGGTTTATGCCGTCTTCCGGCAAATACGATGCATGCATGGAAGAATGAATCGCACCGTCGGCTAGAGACCATCCAGCGCATTTTTATGGTCTCTAAGGACCCATAATAACTTCTCCTCCTCTGGTCGAGTCAAAATCTTAAAATGATCAGCAGTAAGGTAGATGTTATCCCGAATATGCATACTTCAAATAGCTGAAGTGAGTTTTGTTCCATCTTGGATGGTTGTTCCAGCGGAAGTAATTAACGGCGTTTAGTGCTTTCACTTTAGAGATTGAAGTATTTCATCTATTGGTCGAAAAGAATCATCCATTCACATGTTCCTCTTACTCTTAGCACATATTCTCTGAATCGTGCATTACCTAAGCTAGCCTCGAGGATCGTGAGACCATGGCTAGACACTATAGCCTTCACTATCTACCGCCGCAGAGCTTGGTATCACTACGCGGATGTCTCACCCGGCTTGTTTTACGTTGAACTTGACTTCATCCTCTTGCACTCTCAATTCAGTTCTCCCCTCGAACATCAATCATTGCTCTTGCAATTCTGAAAACAGTCTACCTAAGATTATAGGTATTTCTTATCTTATTGCATATCTAATACAATGAAATCTGGCACAGGAAGATAAACTTGTCAGCACTAAGACATCTTCTATTACCCCTCGAGGATGCTTCAAGGATAAACCGGCTGACGAAATGTAGTGTAATTGGGCGAAGCTTCACCTAATCCCAAACGTTTAAAAAATTGACAAAGGGCATGAGATTAATCTTTTGCACCCAAATCCTGCAGTGCTTTCTCAAAGATAGCATTTCCAATAGTTGCGCGGGATAGTGAAGCGCCTGGGTCTTTTAGCTTTGCGGCGGCTTCCTCGAAGTATGTACATTCCTCGATTAAGTCCTTGTTTGACTCGTAATCTTCTCTTACGAGACCGATGCGATCCTTCGTAAATTTCACATAGCGGGCATCTTGTTCCGAAGCATCGGCAAGCGAGGATGATGTACGCTTCTTGAACACTTCCATGAACTTGGTGGCTGTATCCAACTTATGTTTCTTTAGGCGTTGTGGATATGGAATTGGTGGGTTGTCCTTGCCGGTAGTGTTTCCTGTGACCCGAGTCTCTGAGGCGGCTCCTGTTGCATCGTCGTGTGGTGGATGAAGCCTTCTCGTCTCTACCTCCTCTGGTGAGGATTGCTCCGTGCCTCCAATTCTTTACCTACTCGACGTGGCCCCTTTATGTTCATTCCCATCTCTTCTCGGGTTCATACGAGTTGTAGTAAGGGCAGGTGCACTATGTCTCCCGATAGATTGTCGTTATTCCCATCTATACCTCCAAGTTTCTCAATTGTGCGACGATTTTCCAATTGGGTGGCTGTTCTTTGCATATTCGCCTTTGTCTCATTCATAAAGCGATTATTAATGAGGTGACATACGTGCGAGGCTTGTTAAGTCCACCTTTTTCGGGAAGGTGGTTTGCTTTCGCTTTCGGGAGTGATGGCATGTTGTTGATTGTTCCCTCCGTCCATACCCTTAGTACGATTTTGAACATTCGCCACCCTTGGCCTTGATTTGGTCGATAGTTGACTATCTTGTCCTTGTTATTGTGGCTGGTTCTGATTGAATCTCGGCTTACGTGAGCCCCTCTACGGTTTGGTTTCTGGCCCGACGATACATTAACGTGTGCGTCTCCTCCATAGAATTCACAACTCCCATGGGTTGATGCGTATGGGTCGCGAGTTCTTCTTGTCTATTTAGCATTTAGTGTTGTGCAACATCAGTTAACCGGATTGATGAGAACCTCGCGTCAGTGCCATGACTTTCTTGGGTGTGATCTTCTCTCTGAGCGATTTGTATTAGTCGCGACATCTTCGAATTTCATAAAGCAGTCGAGTGGTTTCTTCATTAGTGCTCCTCAGTAGGGCATCAATCACTTGTTTCTAGTTGCGTCCTCAAGAACCATTATGAAATTATGGACTGCATCCATACGGTTGATCGTGATGTGGGCCTTTCTCATTAGTTCGTGAAATGTCATTACTCTGCTGGGTTCTCTTTTCTAGTTGTCCAAAGTGTTGATCTCTTGCTGAAGTTGTGCAATTTTAGAAGTGGGAAAAACTTGGTTGGAATTTACGCACTAATTGTTCCATGAAGTAATGGAATCCGTTGGTGACTTGTTAACTTGATGCTTGGCTCTATCACCTGGTGAGTGGGAACAATCTCGACACAAGCCTCTTGATGGCTTGTTGTACTTGATCGTGTGTGGACCCGAGAAGTTGGTCGGATATGTTTAGATTCTCATGGGGTAGTCCGTAAATAAGATGTTACGAAGCATCTGTGTTGACTTCAGCTGAAGTTGTTTGCTGAATGGGGTGGGTCTTAGGATAGGCATGCATGAGCGATAAGTGATGAGTCCAAAAAACTCATTAGATTACAATCATTTTAGGTTATAATGAGAATAACGTTGGTGTCTTATGCGATAATTGAATCAAATTCAATTTGTGGAAAATCTGTGAGAAAATCAAATTTTAACAAAAAAATCATAAATGCATTTATGACGCTGAAGCCAGCGGAACTTAGTAGTGACAAAAGTCGATTCAGTGATTCTAAGAATCTGACATCAAACAAATTTGGCTTTGAAGAAGAAGCGAAGAGTGAATAAGTGAAGTCGACTTGAAGAGGAGTTGAGACAAAATATGACTTGGTAGAGAATAAAAGGAGCAGTCAAATGAAGAAGTTCATGTCGACATCATTAAACAATCCTTTGACACGAAGCGGAATAAGTAAAAGTCGTGATGCCACCATGAAATTCGCGACAAGAGGCGACTACAAAGGCCTGAAACGACCCTCTCAAGTAAAGGAGGTCATGTGACTCGAATCGGGCGACGAAATAATGAAGCGGACATGATGTGCATAACCATTTAGTCGTGACGAAACGAAAACTTAGCGATGGGCATAGAATTGACAGCTGAATGAAGTTCTGACAAAGATTTTCAAAGAGGGCCCGAACATGGAAGTGCGCTGACGGTCGAGCAGATAGAGACATCAAACAATGACTCAGAAGATGTCGCGACATCGGTCAGTGGTCGCGACATCAACCATGATGTGTTGAGTAGTGCGTGACATGCGTGCTCGAGTCATGGTCGCGCGTCGCCCGATGGTCGCGACATTGGTTGCATTGAGTAGAAATTACGCGGCGTGCCTGATGAATCGCGACATCCGGTTGCGACCAGTAAAGTGCGGCGTCAGCAGGTGAGTCGCGACATCGATTCCGCGATGATGAAGGTCCGTGACGTCCTTGATGGTGGCGACATCGTGGCGAGAAGTAGCGACATCGGTCGATTGGTTGGAACATCCGGATCGAGATGCGAAGACAAGTCAAGACAAAGAAAAAGCTTCCATGACGTCAATTACAAGGAATGAATCGCGACATCGCCATTGTGCGACATCAAATCGAGGTGTTAAAGCTGATTGCGACGAGATAAGTCTACACTATGAAACCAGCGAATGGCGAAGTAAATGACGTATGATTGAAATCGCAACCTCGAGAATCGAAAATGCGGGCGGGTGAAGTCGCGACGTCGATTGAAGTCGCGACATCAACGGCTTCATAAAAGCGAGAACAACGAAGTCAGCGACATCGCCAAGTCGCGACATCAAATCAAGGCGCCAACACCTGAAGTCGCGACATGAATAAACAAATGGGCGGTTATTTTGAAATCCACAAATAGGTGCATGGAGTTAGGGCCCAACTGAGCCCTATAAATACGCGAGCGCTCTTGAGCGGCTCTTGGCGGCTCAGACGAGAGAATGCAGGTAGGCTGAAGGCTCGTTTATTTTCTTTTTCTTTGTTTTCTTTGTTATTTTAGGTATATTAGAGTAGATTGTTATTTTTGCATTTTGGATCTGAAGTTAGTTGTTGAAGTTGGTTGAATGCGGAATCTTATTTTCTTTAAATTACGGCTGGTTTGTTTGAAGTCGAACAATTTTGGTCGAACTTCCGGTTCGGTTCTGGTAGTTCTTTGATCGGAGACCTCTTTGTTGGTGTTAATGGAAATGGTTGAGCCGACTTCCGTTGAGTACTCATTGTAGAATTTATCTTTTAAAATATATGATTCTCTTGACTTTAGTCTTAGATCTTGTTGGTTTGTTTATTGTTGTATCGATCTAAATAGTGAGTGTCTGCTTTGTAAAGGATTGTTTCATGCTGCGGTTTCGGGAGGCCCTGGAGTGACCTGGAAGGCATTCTGAGAGTATTGACAATACGAAGGAGCATGTGAACCTAATATTGGGGGGATCAATGGGCACTGTGAATTATAATCGATAAATCTTCTTCTCACTTGAAGCGAAGAATGAGTTGGATGACTTATCGAATTAAAATGAGTAGAGTTCACCTCGATTCGACATTAAGTTCAATCGTGTTAGCAGGATCTAATCAAGGAAAGAATGAAGCTTGTTCCAATTTTGAGGATGAGAAACAGTATAGTGTAAACCCTTAGCTGCCTATGTCTTAGGAGCTAAGGTTTATAGTCCATGATACGGGTATGAAGTATTGAAAGAAAAATAACCGGAACAAGGCCTTTCGGACTAAGTAGTTATCAATCCTGCACATTCAAAAGCGAGGAAGATTAGATGATGAAAATGTCATTAAGGAGAATCCATATGGCATTACCTTCTTCCTTGGTGATTCTAAATCAGTTCATGAAACGAGATTCTGAGTGATCTGCGAATTGATTTTTCACAATAGTGTATTTTCAATGTTCCCCAAAGCTAACTTCTATCGGATATTCTTTCATTTTTTATTTCTTTTAATTATAGCATTATTTCATTTTGTTCCTTGAGTCAACATATCTTTATTCTTTCATTAATTATTTTCGAGTTGCACAGGTATATATCACTTGCAAATCATAGTCCAAATAGTATAAACGAGTAGCGAGGGTAATTGATTTAGAATTCTTGAGATCTGTGGAGGATGATATACGGACTTAAATCACTTATTGCTTGTTCGATCGTACATATGCAGAATCATGGATCAAACAAAGAAAAAGAAATCTATCTACTCTTAAGGAACCCACTTTTAAATTAGTACAATTGTAAAGAAATATATCAAACAAGTTTCATGACATTATTGCTAAGGATTAGACAATAGTCCTATGGTAATAACGCTGTAAATTTATGTTGATGTTTTGATCATCACTCACACTCATATAATGAAAAAGAGAAAGAAAGTGTGAGTGGTAAGGATTAACTATTTTGGCTTGATTAACAGGATGAAGAATTAATTGAATCCAATATTACGATGAAAGAAGGAAATACTAATTTGGCATTTTAAAAGAAAAGAACAAAAATAGCTTTTCATAATGACTACATTAGTCACTAATTTTTTAACAAGCCATGTTGAAAAATATTTGTTAGGTTGACTTCAATCTATTAATATGAGTGTGCTTTTATTTCGAAAACCTTTAATGCATAGAGCGAGGATGGCGATTTCAGCGAACAACGAATTGGAAAGCATTTCGGGAGCTTAAGAAAGACAAAAGAGCCCAGAAACGCAGCTATGGCGGGAAGAGACATGACTGAAGCGAGAGGCAGAGGAGGGCGGCGGCGGAAGGCGCATTGCGGCACAGTGGAGTTTGGGCTGGTATTCGAAAGTGTACGCAGTCGGGCGGCCTCGGTGGATCACAAACAGTGCAGAAGACTAAGCCGGCCTTAATTACAGTAGTTGACAGCCGGTTCTTTGGTCATCCACATTAAAGACCCTGACGAGCACTTGGGGAAGATTTCTCGGGATGGCTAATATAGTGAAGAGTGACGAGGGTGAGACGAGAGGTGATAAAATTACATCTCTTCCCCTTTCTTTGAGAGGAACATAGCGACCACATGGGCATGAATCATTACCATATGGTTGTTGAAACTTAGGAGAGTTGGTGAAACAGGCATATTCTTTCCCTATCTCTCATGACGTAGAGATAGTGTATTCAGCAAGGAGAAGATGAGAGCCTGTATGTTGGAAAGATTCAAGGTGAAAGAGGTTCCCAATGCATGGAATAGACTTGAAGACCGGATGGATATGGTGTATCATGCTGCGAATGATACATCGAAGATATCGATGCTTCATGTTGTGGGGCATTCAAGCGAAAAAGTCTTGAAAAGCGAAGATCGATAGAGGGACTGGCAAATGCAATGAAAGCTCCATACGAGTTTTCAAAGGTAATGAGAGAAAGGGTCATGGGTGAACAAGATGGCCCTGACCATGGAGAGCTAAGTTGGATGCTATAATGCATAGGATAGACGAAGCAAGAGGAGAGAGCGCCTGCCTTATGAAATAGAAAGCGGTGGAAGAGGAATGATGAGAAGAATAACGTGAGGAAGCATAAGAAAATTCTTATGGTGTTAAGGAGGCTAAGTACGTGAACGAGCAAAGAAGTTATCATTTCAAGCGGAAATCTAACACCTTACATGCTACCGTCCAGTATTTGAGGAGCCCATGAGAATTTCTCATATGGTGGAGGGCATTGCATGTGGCGAGGACAACATACCAGCAAGGATATCCATGACCACCCGAGATTTCGGCCGGCGGCGTGAGGAGGTGAGCGAATGAATACGGGGTGGAGGAGAACCCGACCATTTGAGGAACAAATCTTTGCCGAGTTCATGGGGATAACAGAGGCTGTGTTCCATGAGCAGGCTTCTCTGACTTGGAAATTTTCAAGTCTAATACTTTCGGATGTTTAGGAAAATGCTAGTGCTTCCCGAAAAATTTAGACACAAGAAAGTAATCGTCTCGAATTTGCTAACCGTAACAAGGAACATTCCCTAGTGACACCTAGAAGAACCCTAAAGACTGCATGGCAATTCAATTGAAAAGTGGGAAGGATTTGAGCAAAGAAATGTAAAGACGTAAAATAAATGAAGAGGACTGAGGGGTGGTGGAGAAGAGATCAAAAGAAAGAAGAGAAGAACAAACTCGATTGAATGTGATGAAATAAGAAATGACTTAAAAGAAGGGAGTACCAGCTTATGCTCCTGTAGTGCCATTCCCACAAAGACTTCAGAAGTCAAAAAGAGAAGAACAGTTTTCTAAATTCTTGGATCTTTTCAAGAAAATAGAAATAAATATCCCATTTGCAGAGGTGATCAGTCAAATGCCTCTTTATGCAAAATTTCGGCTGAGGTGCTGGAGCAAGAAAAGAAAATAACCGAGGAGGGTATAGTAAACTTGAAGGTCAGATGCAAGGCCATTATTCAATGTAAGCTCCCAAAGAAAGATGAAAGACTCCTCGCAGCTTCTACTCATTCCCGTTCTATAGTGGGAAATGTGAGTTCAAGAAAGCTTTATGTGACTCTAGCAAAGTATAAATTTGATGCCGCTTATCGCGGTGCGTAGACTTGAATTGGGGAACTAACCCCAAATGTTAATTACTTTACAGATGGCTGATAGATCAATGGCACGACCATAGGGCATTCTGGAAGATGTACTTGTGAAGGTTGGGAAATTTATTTTCCCAGTAGACTTTGTTATCATGCAGATGGAGGAAGATCCTCAAGTTCCTCTGTTGCTGGGAAGACCTTTCTTAGCAACAGGAGCTACCTTGATCGACGTACAGAAAGGTGAACTGACACTCAGAGTTGGGAATGAAGAAGGTATCGAGTATTAATAGGAGTCCGAAACATCCAACAGTGTAGGAAGATGCTGGTATGGTCAGAAGAAGTAATAGCCTTCCTCAATGACGTAAGTGAATTCTGATTGTATCATTCAAAACTCTATTAATGAAATTGAGATGAATTTTCAAGATCTGAGAGTTTGATTGTGAAGTTCCCGCTTCAAATTTGTTTAATAATGAACAGCCTCAAGTATAAATGAAAACAAATAAAATGAAGCGTGGAGTGTACCAGATAGCCAAAGAAACTCAAGGGCAGGAAACTAGTGTAGAAGGGTTAAGATTAGCTGAGTTGCCTACCATTTGAAATAAGAGCTTAGAGCTTAAAATGAGAAAACCAGCTTATCGCATCGCCTACATCGACCGGTCGAAGAACGGTTGGGCCGGGTAATTGAAAATACAAGAAGCAATTGCTTGGTCATTGAAGATCCGAAGGTATATGCCCTCAATTTGTATGCACAAATATCATTGAAGATAATGCAAAACTTATGTCGAGGCATCAAAGGAGGCCGAACCCAAACAGGAAAGAAGTATGAAAAGAAGTTCGGAAATGGTTAAATGCGTGCTTTATATATGCTATTTTACGCGCCTGGTAAGCCTAAGACATGTGGTTCCTAAGAAAGGTGGATTCATCAGAATTTAAATGAAAAGAATGAACTTATTCCTACAAGCAGAACTGGGATGTGATGGAGGGTTTGTACGACTATAGAAAATCGAACACGCAACCGTAAAGGACCATTTTCCTCTACCTTTCATTGATCAAATGCTAGAGAGGCTGGCAGACACCTCATTTTTATTTTCTCATGGATACTTCCGATATAACCAAATAGCTATCGCACTCGAAGATCAGGAGAAACTAATTTTTACATGCCCATTCGTACTTTTGCTTAAGAATGCCATTCGATCGTAATGCCCCCGTACCTTCCAAAGATGCATGATGTCTATATTTTCCGATCTAGCGTAAGAAGTTGTGAGGATCTTCATGGATGATTTTACAGCTGTATGGATCCAGCTTTTGAACAATGCTTGCATAACTCCGGGACAAGACTTCAAAGGTGCAAAGACAAAAATCTAGCTCCGAATCGGGAAAATGCCATTTTATGGTTACGTAAGGGATTGTCTGGGCACATGGTGTCTCAGAAGTAGGCTTGAAGTAGACCAAGCAAAGGTTTCACTATAAGAGACCTAATGCCACCCACTACAACCAAAGGAATAAGAAGTTTCTCAGTGACATGCCGGATTTTTATAGAAGATTTATCGAGATTTCAAAATTGCCGCATCACTATGACAAGTAGAGAAAGATAGTAAGTTTTATTTTGATGAATCCTGCCAAAAAGCATTTGAAGAAATCAAATCTAGATTAGTGGAAGCTCCCATCATGGCAAAACCAGATTGGAACAGAGAATTCGAGATCATGTGTGATGCCAGTGATTTTGCAATGGGAGCTGTATTGTGACAGAAAGATGAACAAGTGTTCAAAGCCATCTACTACGCTAGCAAAACCTTTAATGAAGCACAAGAAAACTACTCTACTACTGAAAAGGAGATGCTAACAATAGTGTTTGCATGTGAAAAATTCAGGCCATATATTATGGGGTCCCATATAGTGATACACACTGATCATGCAGCAATCAAATATTTGATGGCAAAGCAGCGAAGTGTGTGCCAAGATTGATCGTGTGGGTATTATTGTTGCAGGAATTTGATTTAGAAATTAAAGACAAGTAGGCTGGCAGCGGATAATGTGATAGCCGATCACTTGTCAAGAGTAGAGGAACCCACTGCATAAGAAAAATAAGAGAAATAGCGCAAAATTTTCCAGATGAGTGCTTATTTCAAATTGCCACCCAATCACCCTCTGTATCGATATTGTGAATTTCTTAGCCCGTGGAATTATGCCACCAAAATTCAAATTTATCAACGTAGAAGTTAAGGATCGACAAGCAGTACTACATCCGGGATGATCCATATTTGTTTAAAAGAGGAGCCGACCGAATATAAGGAGATGTGTTCGTAAAGGAGCAAAGCAAAATTTTTGCTAAGAATGTCATGCATCACCTTGGAGGACACTTTGGCAGGAGATAAAACAACCCACAAAATTCTCAGTCAAGGAATTTTCTCGCCTCTGATCTTGCTAAGGGCTGTTTTGAATGGGTAAAGTTGTGTGATCAATGCGAAAGAATGGGAAATATCGACCAAAGGGCATGAGATGCCTGTAGGTATCTGGTGGTGCAATTGTTTGATGTATGGGGGAATGGATTTGTATGGGTCCTTTCGGCTTCACTTTGGAAATGTATACATACTCCTAAATTTGTGGATTATGTATCAAAATGGGTAGAAACTGGCGACTTGTCCTAGAATGATGCCAATATCCAGGTTGTGGGATTTCTGAAGAAATATTCTTAAGCGATTTGGGACACCCGAGAACTATAATTAGTGATGAGGAAGCCATTTTGCAAATAAGGTGTTTGACAAACTCATGGCTTGAATATGGTATCAAACACATTATGAGCTTGGCTTGTCATCCTCGAACAAATGGGTAATTTGAAATTTCCAACGAGAGAAATAAAGAAATTTACGGAAAGGCGTGAGTTCTAGCGGGGAAAGATTGGTTTTGAAGGCTTGATGATGCATTATGGGCATACGAATTTGTTTTTAAAACTCCCATTGGAATGTCCCCCATACGAGACTTGTCTTTGGAAAACCATGTCACCTCCCTCTTGGCCCCGGAATACAAAGCCATGTGGGCCGTGAACAAAGCGAACCGATTTCAAGATTGCAAAGGAAGAGAGACTTCTCAAGAATGATTTGGAAGAACTAAGAAAGCGAAGCCTATGACAATGCTAGAATATACAAGGACAAGACAAAGAAATGGCATGATCAAGGATTCGAGGAAAGAGTTAGGTGAGGATAAGGTCTTAGCTGTTTAACTCAGTTAAGATTATTTTCGGGAAAGTGAAATCAAAATGGAGTGGACCATATACGGTGGGTGTCAAGTACTATCTTTGGGCGATAACACTCGGGGATGATCTTTGAGGAAGAATTCAAGGTTAATGGGCAAGGCGGCCGAAAGACTATCTCGTGAGGAGAAGAAAGGAAGGGTGCGGTGGTGAATTGAGATAAAGCTTAAGCAGCTGAATCCCGGCTAAAGACTCAAAATGGAGCGACTCATGGGAAGCTGACCCATATAGATTTTTTTAGTTTCTTTATATAGACTTCAAAAAAAATTTTATTACGCGTTTTGAAAATTTTTAGTTCTGTCATGATTTATTTAGAAATTTCTAAGGTTAGTACTAGATTAATTTAATCATTTTGGAACTATTACAACGGTGATGAAGAATCAAATGGCTCGGGGCGAGAGGCCTGAGACTTAGGGACTACTCCGGTACTTCACGGGACATAGCACTTACGAAAGGGAGTACTTCTCCTACATAAGTCTGTGAAAATTGAATAGAATACATTTTGAATTCTTTGTGTTGGAATGATTAAATTGATGCTAAGAGTGTGCAAATTAATAAGAAGTAAAAAGCTGTCCGATCATCAAATTTAGGGCAAGTGCAGACTAAGTCGCGATAAGAAATTGATGTTGCGACGGCGAAGTTGAGGTCATGACTTGAGTAAGTCTTGAAGGAAGAACAAGGGGACCAGTCCTGGCAAAGATTATGTCGCGACATCAATTGAAAATTCGCGGCGAGGGAGGTGGTCGCGACGGAGCTGCTTGGTCGCGAAAAGAACCATTCCTTCAAAGAAGAGTGGTGAGGTGACAACTCAGGCGTATTTCATAAAATACGATGTCGCGCTTTGATGATAACTTGTCCTCACGGTTTATTTATGTCGCGATGACAATAGGTGAACATAAGAGACAAGTATGCCATTTGAGGCGGTTTTAATTGTTCCCTAAATTTAATGACAACACACAATAACAGCCTGAAATTGAAGTCGCGACAAGCGCAAATAAATGAAGTAATAAAGAGCCCAACATAGTAATTAAATTGCAACTGTTGAGAAACTCCCTCCACTACCATCTCTTTCCTTGAAGCAAATACAACCTTTCATCTTCGCATGTTCTCTGATTCTCCATTCCTGTAAACCCTAAACCCGAACTCTTCCTAAAAACCTTTCGATTTCTCTAAATGGCCAAACCTTCAACTCTCATCCCAAATAAAGGCGAAATCATGGAGAGTATATTCGAATGAGAGAGTTCATCTGGAGCTGAGAAAGGGAAACGGGCGGTCGGAGCAACGAGGAAGTTCAAATAGTGACAAAGCAACATAGGAGGAGAAAAGGAAAAGAAACACGGCAAGAAGAAGAGGAAGACGAGTTCGTCTCAGAAGAGCTTTCTCGAGTGCGGAAAAACCTTTATCTTAGAAGGGATTTGTAGGAGAAAGGGTTTGCTTGACTCATCTCACTTAGTTCAAGGAATTAATGAAGCGAGAGAGGATTAGGGGAGGGAATTACGCAGAAACATAAAAATCTCTGGGTATGCGACGATCGTCGAAATTTTACTCCAATTTGGTTGGGAGAAGGAGAGCTGTTTATGTCGAGAGGAGTCTAGGTGCCTTATGGGTAAGGTATTAATGAGATGTATGGGATGGAAGGACGAGAAAAATGGATCAAAATTGAAGGCGATGAACAACCCTAGCGAGTGAGAAAGTGCGAGAGAAAATTAGCAGAGACAGTGGGAGCAGTGGAAGAAAGGAAAAGGAGAACAAAGACAGAGAGCGGGGAGATCGACCAGGGAAGAGGCTAGTATGGTTATGCTTCTTAGCCTCCCCGATGCGGTCCACACGAAGCACGTGCGATGAAGAACAAGAAGCAATCCTTCTGCATGCCATCTTGAAGGGATCTGAGATTGATCTTTGGGACAGTTATTGAAATTCTATAATGGGGTATCATGATGAGAAGGTAATAAAGCGGGGTTTGATCCCTCGTCGGCTGACCATCACGGGTTATGTATTAGGGCTGGTGTGAAGGGAACACAGGAAGAAGAAAGAGGAGTGTCCCAGTCTTATGCTCCACCTGACGGGAGTAAGCAAGGGGCCAAGAATCAAAAAGAAAAGAGTGCATGGTAAGCTTGAGTTCGAGGATGAAGATGAAAATGCAACCACAGGGAAGAAGACACCCTCGTGATGGCGAGGTCGAAGAAGAAAATCAAGAAGCACATCGAAGAGAGAATACTTTTATGTTCCCGGAGGGTGAGAACAAGAAGATAGAAGCCCAATGAATTTCGACCCCCTTTGGCGGCCAGCTCTACCCTTTAAGGAACAATAATTTGAGAACTGGAGAAAGCTCGAGGGGAGCCCGGAGATAATCGGAATAATAGAAATGCTCGATTCTATTCGGGAAGAGCATGGAAGAAGAGAGCAATGGAACCTCCGGCGGAAGTTCGGAGAAGAGGTTTATGAAAAGGAATTTACGGGAGAAGGGATCAACAATGGGAAGAAGAGAGATGAACGAGAAGAGAGAGTATTTGAAAATTTGAGATAAAAGAAGATCAACGATGGGAAGAAGAGATGAGCGAGAAAGGAGCGAGATAAAAAAATCACGGAGAGCGTAGAGGAAATTTAAAAGGAAATGGAAGAGGGATCATGAGATCTCTTGAAGAAGTTAAAACTAAGTCATGAATCATTCTACAACAACCGGTATGGTGCGATTCTCAACTCCTCAAACTCATAAGGTGAGGATGCGGATCGAGAAGCCCAGAGACTAAGGAGCGAGATCAAAGGTTAAGTTCCTATACACTTGATGTTCAAGGATTTTGAAAGAAGATGGGACGGAGATCGAGAGCTTGATGATAAGGATGCCTCTGAGGAAGAAAATCGGCTTGAAAATTTGGATTTGATTAATAACAATCTTTCCAATTTTTAGAAGTCATATTGGATGGAGCACAATGAACACTTGGGCCACGAGACAAGATGATGCGAATAAAGATTGATCTCAGATGAATTGATCCTTGAAGAAGCGGTCGAAGGGAGAATGTCAGAAGAAGAGAACATAAATAAATTCCCCTAAATTCAATCCTAATTTGCTTGACCCTTGATGCAGATCCCCAGACATTTTTGCTCCTCCCTCGAAAAAGAAAAAAATAGACCTTCCCATTGATTTACGCCTTCTCCTCTTCTTGATTGTTGTTCTCAAGCATTTGCATCACATTATGAATAAAACAAGAAAATTTGTGAAAAGGAAATGTTTCTTGTTTTGCGTTAGTTTTTATTATTAATTTTCTGCTTGACTTGTTGGGAAAATAACAGTAGGATTAGGTTCAAGAATGAAAATGCTGAAATGTCATAATCTGAACTAGTGAAGTAATTTGACTAGGAGATAAACTTGAACACAAATAATTACAAAACCAGGGCATGAATAAAGAAAATGGAATTAAGACATTCTTGTGCAGTGAAATTCGAGTTTAGTTGCAAAGTGGAAAATTGCTTATTATTCTTTGATGGAACAAAATACTTGGTTAAAATAATGTAAGTAGATAGTGAATAAGTACAAGTCTTGAAGAAATAATACACATTGGTCAACAAAACTTATGAAATTTTTGACAGGAATTAGGGACATCTTCTAGAGTCGAGATTTAGATCCACAGTCCTAGAACATTTTGATTATTGATTGGCGAAATCCACAGGGTGAAAACAACCAACGGGGAAATGATAGAGGCCATGTGGCGGCTTGAGCCTTTGCGCCTACCCTTAAAATATGTAAGCATATTCTCTAGTTCTTGATTTGAGCCAAATAAGCCTTATTTCTTCAACAAACAACAATTAGCTTGAAGAAATTCCTTGTATAATAGACACCACGATAAGAACCCCAGGTATCCAGTTTCTAGTTTAGAAAAGTTTAGTATAAAGGAAGAAACAAGTTTGGGGGAATAATATTCCCAAATTTTGACAAGAAGGGTTGAAGAAGTAAAGCGGAAGCTAGTGAAATATGGAATAAGTTTTTGTCTTGTGGCTGTTCCCTTGAAACGGTCGCTACGTAGGGGTGTTTTGACACCTAGCGCTAATGCCCGACTAGTATGGGAGTTGCTAGCCCGAAAGTTCTCTAAAAGTAATGAAAGCTTCAGAGAAGACAAAACATTGCACTATTCCAAATCTTAGAAAAATAAAAAGCAAAAGAGCTAAAGAACAAAAGAATCTGCTGGAATAAAGTACATATGGAAGTTGAAATTCCATTAAAAGAATTCAAAAAGAGGAATCAGGCTAAGATTGAGGAGAATCAGAAAGGAACAAAGAAGAAAAAGGAAGAAAGTTGGAGGCAACAATGCAGAAACAAGATGGAAACTGGGTAATTTACAACCTAAAATTTTGAAGTACCTACGATTACCTAAATTGACATTCTGAGCACGAAAGACCTCATTGATTATGAAGATTGAATTTACCTACATTAGTGGAGATCAATATGAAAAACAAGCATATGGGACTTTGATGAAAGTCTAAGAAAACTCCCAAAAGATTAACTAAATTCAATATGAAGTTGAAAAGGATTGATGACCTGCACACACACACAGAACAAGACTTGTTTAATACATTAGTTTATCAAGAAATTTTGTGATAGAAGTACACCATGCCTGTCTTGCATCCAGCCGAGAATTTGAAATAATAGTGATATCTCTTAATTCAGTTCAGGAAGGGTGGAATGAATAAGAATGTGGAATAAATCAGAAATGTCCTTAAAATCTTCTAAGCTTATTTGTTTGAATGAAACAATTTCCTCTTTTTCTTTGCTTGGGGACAAGCAAAATATTCGATTTGGGAATTTGATGAATACGAAAACTCATTAGATTTTGATCCATTTTTACGAGTTTATTATGAAGAATAACGTTGAATTGTCCTCGGAAAGTAAATAATTGAATCAAATTCAATTTGCAGGGAAAATACGTGAGAAAATCAAGTTAAGTAAAAAAATCATAAGAAATCAGCCTGCAGCAGCATTGAAGCCAAAACTGGAACTTAAGCCGCGACAGGAAGTACAGTTTCCAGCAATTCTAAGTCACAACCTCAACAAATTTGGCTTTGAAGAAGCAACTAAAGAGTGAATAAGTGAAGTCGTGACCTGAAGAAGGGAGTTGAGACAAAATATGACTTGGTAGAGAATAAAAGGAGCAGTCAAATGAAGAAGTTCATGTCGCGACATCATTGCGACGTCGCGACACCAAACGGAGATAAATGAAGTCGTGATGCCACCATGAGGTCGCGTGAGGCGACTACAAAGCCACGAAAACTGACCTTCCAGTAAAGGAATTCATGACAGAAACTCCCGTCAGACGACGCCCGAGAAATAATGAAGAAGCGGACATGATATGGCGACACCATTTAGTCGTGGCGAAATGAAAACTTAGCGATGAACATGGGTAGTGACCGAATAGGTGCGATAAAGATTTTAAAGAGAGGGCGAAGACATGAGTCGCGGCGGTCGAAGCGATGGGACATCAAACACTGACTCAGAAGATGTCGCGACATCAGTCAATTGTCGCGACATCAAATTTGCAAGAATATTCGATGATCGTGACATACGTCTCGAGGAATCATGGTCAGCGTCCTTGATGAGTCGCGACATGATTGCATTAAGTAAGAAGTTCACGGCGTCAGCCCGATGAGTCGCGACATCGATGCATTAGTAAAGGTCGCGGCGTCCTTGATGAAATCGCGACATCGGTTGCGTGAGTAAGTCGCGACGTCCTTGGTGGTGCGACATCCATTTGCACGATGAATAAGTCGGCGTCCTTGATGAATCAGCGACATCGGTGTAAGGAAAGAAGGTAGCGACATCGATCGGTGAGTAGCGACATCCGGATCGAGAGATCTTTGAAGACAAGTCAAGGCGAAAGAAAAGCTTCCGCGACATCAATTACGAGGAATGAAGGTCCGCGGCGTCGGCCCGGTTGTCTCGACATCAAATCGAGGGGTGTTAAAGGCGAAGTCGTGACCGGATAAGTCTCCCCACTATAGGCAAACGGATAAGCGAAGTCGCGTATGATTGAAGTCAGCAACCTCGAAAAGAGATCAAAATGCGAGACGAGGTGAAGTGTGACATCGACAGCTCATAAAGCGAGCAATGAGTCGCGACATCCCTCAGAGGTCGCGACATCAAGTCAAGGTCGCAACACACAGATGAAGTCGCGACATGAATAAACAAATGGGCCAGTTATTTTGAAATCCACAAATAGGTGCATCGAAGTTAGGGCCCAACTTCCAAACCCTATAAATCTGTGGTACACTCTTTGAAGCCAGGCTCTTGGCGGCTCGAAGAGAGTCTTGGTAGCGAGGCTCGTTTATTTTTATTTTTCTTTGTTTTGCTGTTATTTTAGATTAGATTAGAATAGATTGTTATTTTTTTGAATTTTTGGATTTGGGAGTTAGTTATTTGAAGTTAGTTGAATACGAGAGATGTTATTTTCTTTAAATTATTTTGCTTGGTTTGTTTGAAGTCGAACAAATTTTAGATTCGAACTTCAGTTTAGGATTTCTGAGTAGTTCTTTTGATCGAGAGACTCTTGTTAGTGTAATGAAGTAATTTAGAAACCCGACTTAGTTGGAAATTACTGCGTTAGGAATTTATCTTTACGCATAAATATATCGATTCTGCGAACTTTAGTCTTGAATCGGCTTCTTGGTTTTTGTTTGTGTTGTATACGATCCTAAATATTAGTGTCCTATACACCGTAAAAGGATTTCATGCTCTGATTTCGGGGAGGGCCTGCGAGGTGACCACAGAGAAGGCATTCTGAGTATTGAACAATATACGGGAGTATGTGAACCTAATATTGGGGATCTAATAGACTTTGTAAATTATAATCGATAAATCTTCTTCTATGAAATCGAGAATGAGTTGAATGACTTATCAATTAAAATGAGTAGAGTTCACCTCGTTGAGCAGTGGGTTAATCCCATGTTAGCAAGGATCTAATCAGGAAAGAATGAAGCTGTTCCAATTTTGAGGATGAAAACGGTATAGTGTAAACCCATGCTTTGCACATGCTTAGGAAGGCTAAGGTTTATAGTCATGTTGCAGGTATGAAGTATTGAAAAGAAAATAGCGAACAAGGCAACTCAGGACTAAAAGTAGTTATCTAATCCTACGCATTCGAAATAAACAAGGAAGATTAGATGATGAAATATGTCGTGGAGAATCATATGGCATTACCTTCTTCCTTGAATGGATTCTAAATGCGAGTTCATGAAGAGCAGGATTCTGAGTAGTGCGATGTAGTTGATTTTTCACAATAGCTATATTTTCAATGTTCCCTTTAAAAGCTAACTATCAGACCAATTCTTTCTTTCTTTTTATTTCTTTTAGTGTAAGAATTATTTCATTTTGTTCTTAGTCAACATATCTTTATTCTTTCATTATTTTCGAAGTTGCTAGGTATATATCACTTGCCAAATCATAGTCGAATAGTATAGAGCTTGAGTAGCAGGGAGTAGTGATTTAGAATTCTTGAGATCTACGTAGGATCGATATACGGACCTTAAATCCACTTTATTACTTGTTCGATCTGTACACTTGCAGAATCATGGATCAAAACAAGAAAGAAATCTATCTACTCTTAAGGAACCCACTTTTAAATTAGTACAATTGTAAAGAAATATATCAAACAAGTTTCATGGCATTATTGATAGGGATTAGACAATAGTCCTATGGTAATAACGCTGTAAATTTATGTTGATGTTTTGATCCATCACTCACACTCATATAATGAAAAAGAGAAAGAAAGTGTGGTAATTCGAGTTAGATAAGGCAAACTTCTACAGCAACATGAATGGATCATCTTTGAATTTGTATAAACGGCCTAGGTGCTGATTATTCCATTATTCCCATTTGTAGCCCCTATGTGGCTCGTTTGCTCAATGCTAAGATCTTGCTCTTCATTGTTCTCCATGATTGCTAGATTTCTAATTACGTTAATTCTCACATTCTCGGCATGTATTACGTGTAAGTCCTTTACGGCTCGGGGTCCAATGAGTAGATCAACGGATCTCGTCGTCGCATGCGCTCACGACGCATCATTAAACCTGACGCGAATCACACACGAAATGATAGACCAATTCTACCACGACTTGTAACAAAAATTCCAGAGTAATATCTAATTGCTTTAATCTCTATATCATTCTAAACCTATCCCCGACAACGGCGCCAAAAACTTGATAAGCCGAAAACGTGATGTGTATAAATGTGGTCGCCTATGCGCCAAAGGCAACGCGATCGCCGGGCAATATATGCACCTATGGTACTGATATGGATCCACCCGGGATAGGTGTGTTGGAATACGAGATTGGTTTAGAATATTATCTCGGATATAAGTGTTGTGTGAAAGAGTACTTTAGTGTCCGCACGTAAAACTAAACTAACTCGATTCGAATGAATTATCAGGTAATGAGACTAGGCTATGTCTCCCCTCGTCACTTTCGATGGATTATTTTTAAAGATGATATTATTCATTTTATTTATGATTTATTAATGGCTAGGTGATCTTGCTTTTACGAAATACCCTCTCGAGGTGTATCCACCCATCTTCGCTTAGTAGAGTTGGAGTGTATCTCTACTCCAACTCGATAATTCGAAATGCTTAAATGTTCTAACCTTAAATGCCACCTTCGGGATCGGAATATCTCTATTTACCGAATCAACCGAAGGCTGCTCTACTGTGACTCTCGGGTCTCCTCATCTCTCTCGAATCTCAGAGATCTCCAAGATAGTCAATGTTGGCAAGACATCACCATGTAAATGATTCACAGATATAAAGCAGATGCTAACAAATTATAAACAACTGAATAATATAAAATACTAATCTTTAATCCATGAAAATATGACAGGGTTCAACAACACCCTAGGTATAAATCTAGAACATACTGAACGAGAAAACACAAATAGTTAATCTATAAATCATCAGTCTTTCTGTCCGAAAAGAAGAAGATACAAAATGATGGCTCTTCTCCCAGGTCAAAGTCCTACTGCAGTGATTTCCGTGCCCTAGCTCAGACGCTCGACCGATCCTCCCTTTGAATTCGTCCCCTTTGCTTTTAAATCGTGATTTAAAAGGCATAACTCATACGACGCATAACGCCGCTGACGTTGAGAAGTCACGACGCGAGACGTCGCGACGTCACGCTTGTTGACTTCAGATATACCGACCCAACGCCGCGACGCTCCAAATGATCTTTGCGCAATCGCTCCCCGCCCCAAAATGCTTCTGTGCCGTCTTTCACGCATTCACACCAATTGCACAACCGACATCGGGCTACAAACAATATATTTAAATATAAATAACGCCAAAACGTAGAAGATAGACGCTGCGGGGTATGACCTGAATATTACGTACCTAATCATCAACCCCTATGACGCACTTTGGTAATACGAAAGAAGGTGTGGCCAACAAAACGGTCCATCGGGTCCTAGTTGACAACTGGAGTTCAGCCGACATCATCTTCGCTTCGGCCTTCGACAAGATGGACATCGGAAGGGCTAAGTTGGAACCAGTCAGCACCCACTTGCGAGGATTCTCTGGAGAGAAAGTGTTACCCTTGGGCTCAATACAACTAGTGCTCACTTTAGGAGACCCCCCGTGCCAAGCAACGACACAACGAGATTCCTTGTTGTAGACGCCCTATCGGTCTATAATATGTTGCTAGGGAGACCTTCTCTCAACGCAATAAAGGCCATTCCCTCCGCGTACCACATGATGATCAAGTTTCCCACCACTAGCGGAGTAGGAATGGTTCAAGGAGACCAACGCGTGGCCAGAGAGTGTTACTTAACATCCATGAAGCAAAAAACAGTCGAAAACATATACCTGGACGAGCTCGAGATGCGACGAGGTGAACACTCCAACCCGAAATGCCTGCAGGAGCCTTCGAACTACCCATTGGACGATAACCCAACACCTCTACAAGATCGGTTCTTAAGCTTGTAAGTGCGACCACTCATGTATATGTGAACCATGGCCAAGGGAGTGAATGTGGTAAATACCAAAACCGACGGTCAAAGTAAGTGTTCTAAAAACTGAAATGAAAAGTATTACCAACACTCATCCCCTTCCGTAAGTGCATGGGCCATACAAGTAATAAAGTGACTCTAGGAGTCCCATATCGCACTCCACTGAGGATCGAGTGTTCTTCTAATTAGAATTTGATCACCCTGATTACAAGGGCTCTCACTATTTAGGATATCAAATAGATGTGGAACAAAATCAATTAAATTGAAACAAAACTGATTTAAAACTGAACTCAACAAAATCTACCAAATAAACAAATCGCTTAATTTAAAAGGTATGAAGAGTAGTCACTAGAATGGGGATAATTATTTACAAAACAAGCTTTGCATTTCCTGAAAGTGCAACATTTGTGAGTTGAATTCTAGATTTATCCACATAAATGTAGTATAGCTTGGATTTCTCCATACACCATACATTTCACTAGTTAGAGATCCATATTCCTCAGACAAATGGGCCCAAATAGCTACTTGTAAAATAAATTTGGCACTCTTTAAGATTTGATTACTTTTCTTTCAATACTTCACAACCATTCTTAGACTAAAGAATTCTTGTTCTACAGACAGATAATGCAAGCCTCTCCAATGTAATCGGGTATCTCGCTCTTCAAATCCAATAAAATTTTCTATCTCCTCGATTGACTTTCGCTAACACTGATCAAGATCCTTCATCGATTTCAAGGAGAAACCTTCCGATCTAACTAAATTGATACATCATCTAATTAATCCTCACACCATGAGTAAATTAGTGATCTATCAAAGTAATTTTTCGTGAGTTCATTAGTTCCAAGATATTAAATTTTTAACATACTCCCTAAGTTACCGCTCTTTACTCCTCGTAATCCCATCTCGTGGTCACCTGGGAGGGCTTTCTGGAAATCGTGAGCAAAGATGCCTCTTTTTTAGTATAGTTACTACTGACCCGAACAATTCATTATATGAACAAGATCAATTATATAAATTCAAGATTCAAACCCACAAAATAACCGAAAATCGCAAACTAATGTTCAACAATTAAACCCCAACCCTGGGGAGGGTGTTTAATGCTTCGACATCGATTCTAATCATTACCAATCAAACAAAAAGTAAGAAATGAAGAAAGAAATCAAGAGAAAGAAGAGAAACCCATATTTTGCTTTCTAAATCTTCTCCTCAACAAGAATAAATCTGAATATCCGAGTACAACACCAAATCTCTTCAATAGAAATAAAATCGTCTAAGATCTATTAAAAATAAAAATCAAGAAGAAAAAACTAAGAAAATGGGCAAATGAAGGAGAGAACTATGAGAGAGAGGAAAATCCATTCTTAGCTTCAATCTTTGTCTGAACCTTAGTGAAATTTGAATCTCTGTTATATAGCACCGAAATCTCTTCAATAGAAATAAAATCATTTAAAACTACTCTAAAATCTAAAACAAATCAAAATCTATTAAGAACCGGAAAAATGGGCATTTAGAGAGAGAACCCCAAGGAGAGGAGGCTCTCCAATCTTCCCGCTTGCCTCTTTACCTAAAAAACGAGTATATATATGGTCCTAGGGTGAAATGGGCTTGAAATTAGGTCAAAATATCAATTTTCGGCCTTTTTTAGGTTTCTGCAGCATTTTTGGTCGCGACCAAGTTTTCTGGTCGCGACATACTCTCCTGGTCGCGACATACTTTCCTGGTCGCGACATACTTTCCTGACAGCAACCTGTTTTTCTTCTCCAACTTGTCGGGGCCATAACTTCTTCATTTTAACTCGGATTTGGGCGTGTGAGTACTCGTTGGAAAGATCTTTGAATGTAGAATGGCATAAGGGAATTTGGACCATTTGATGTTCCAGATGGTACAGAAAACACCCTCCCAGTAGCGCTAGAGACTCTCTGCTGACTCTTCTTTGGAAATATATTGTCGGCCTTCTTGCCAAATCACTTGTTTTTCATCAAGGTCCTACAAAACCAAGCTTAGAGGAAATTTTATGAGTTTTACATGAATATGGATATTAAATGCACAAAATAGCATGAAATGAACTTCAAAACATAGATGAGTTTTTGCACTCATCAAACACCACCAAACTTGAAGTTTTGCTTGTCCTCAAACAAAGAAGCAAAGAAGTTGCTTGTCCCTACAATGAAGGAAGAGTTCATTTCTATCATTTTTATTTAACCAAAAATCGAGTAACTGCTTTGCAAGGGGTATGTTATGTGTCTCAAGAATTACTCCTTACAAGGAATATAGAGAATATGATCAAGATAATTTATTCATTTTAATAGTGAATTAATCTCTTACAATAGACAAATTTTAGATCATGGTTCTCACTAGTGTGTGTGTGTGGTCTTCCCTATCCAAACAATTGCAAGCTAGATGAGTTTATGAGAATCGAGATAAGTACGCGATCTCCTAAGATAATTTATTTAGGTTCCATAGGCTTGTTCTTCTTATCACTCTACTAATGTAGGCACACAATTTCAAGATCAGTAGGTCTTATGTTTGTAAATGTATATTTGAGTAAGGGGTAGTTGAGTAGTCATTTTAGGCTAAAACTTACCCATACATGATTGCTTCCTCGTATCGATTAGCCCTAATTCCATCCCGATTCTTACCATCGCATAGTGACACTCTCAAACACCCCCTAAAATCTGTTTCTAGGTGTATCCTTCCATACTCCCAGTATCACTTTTCGCACAAATTCTGCATTCTTTCAACAAACACCAAGAAGCCTTTTTCTTTAAGACAAGGTTATTAGAGTGGTGCAATGTCAAAACCCCTTAAGCTTACTAACCCTTAGCGAGCTTTAAACTAATAGTTCCCCAGACCAATTGGCCTTAGGGTACTAGGTTGAGACACCCTTAGATTTATTTGCTCTAGAAGAAGCATAATATAGCAAACTCACTTCCTGACTTTTATTGTATTTTTTGCTTCTTTTACACTTTTGATATTTTTATTTTATTTTATTTTTTTAACAACCTCTCTTTGATTTCTCAACTTAACTCATTTCGTTCAATTTGGAGTTATTTTTCCAGGACAAATAACTCCCAAACTTGCTCCTCATCACATTTCTCAATTATGTTCAAATCCTCATGTTATGGGTGAGTTTGGTTCTTTATTGAGGGATAGTGATGTATAGGAAGGTTATTGGCTTCAAACTTGGTTTTTTTTATAAACAGAATTTTGGCTCTTTAAGGCTCAACATCTTGGTACTAGAGGAATATGCATATGCATATTAATAGGGTTAGCTTGAAAGGCACAATCTTTCCAATGATGGCCCATATCATTTCTCAATTGTCATGGTCGCCAGATTTCGCCTGTTTACACAGAACAAGTTCTAGAACCTGAGATCCAAATTAGATGGATTCTCATAAACCTTCTCTAATGGCAAAACTGCTTTTCAAGGGCATTTAGTGACCACGTGCATGGATTTTGAGAAACCAATGACTAAATAGCCTATTAAAGAGATAACTCATACATTAAGTCCTATTATCTCTAATATTGTCCATATGCCAAGGGTTCATTTATGGTCCTTATTGACATCACAACAACTCCAAGCAAAACTCAATTAACTCAATAAACTCTAACTAAAAAAATATACCAAACTAAGACGTAGTTAGAAGCATCAAACAAAGTCATTATCCAAAAGCACCAGAAAATTTCATCCTCAAAGGTCAGTTTGCAACATGGGGTGTGACATGATAACTAACTAAAATAAACACCCCAAACTTTGAGATGAATATTATCTCACATGTTCAACAATGAGCAAAAGGAAGCAACAAAGTGTGTGCAGTAATAAAGAGAGTTGGGAAAGTGAACTCCCCCTTGTAGTCTTGCACAATTTTGAATAGAACCTTGATGATTTTCAGACATTGACATTGGTGTAATACCCTGATACACTCTTTGTTTCTTTGAGCCATGAAAGTGGCTTTGCATTTTCTTCTCAAACACTGTGTGCACCAACTTCCTTCACCTCAAATTAGTGAGTTTCGATTATTCAAAACCTCCTTCAAGACATCCAAATCACTCACAATCAACAATGATCCACAAGACCTAAAACAAACAACCAAGCACAAAATTTTTCTTCCATTTTAACTCCTCTTGATGCTTGAATGACGGATGGAAAATCAGTTCAACAAAGGTAAGCTCAGGTTTGCATTGGTTTTAAGTTTCAAGATGATGGAGATGGATTGGGAAGGAAATGTGATTTAGATTTGAGGATGGGAGATGAATTGAAAGCTGGTTAGAAGTTACAAGGGTTGGAGGGAAGAGTATGGCAAGATGTAGTATAAAGCAGGAAGAAGAAAATGGTTTTAAAGGGTTAAAAGCCTTTGTTTTTCGTGACTGCAGTTAGTCACGTCACAATTCTGTCAGCACCCTTTTTTTTTTTTTTTTTTTTTTATCCAACTTGTTATACTCATGGTCTCCTCTCCCGTTCAGCTCGAATTGATGTGTGAGGACTGCTGGAGCCCTTCAATGTAGAGAATGTACTTCATGGACTGAGGGTGAACCATTTGGAGCCTAAATCAATACAGAAAATCAGGAATGTTCAATTTTGTCCGGGGCAGGGATGATTTCTGACTTCTTAGGTTCTCCTTTGCTTTGTCTCTTGCCCATATCACTTGCTATCCTTCAAAAGTCCTTCTCATGCTTATATATTCTCTCAAAATTCCTCCATTAGCAACCTCTTAATGCTTTCTATTCATGCTAAACTCATCTCTTGTCTTCAATTGTCCTCAAGCATGACTATGAAACTTCCAACTTTATATTTCAGCTTCAATTTGGTTCATTTCATCTCAAAAACCTGAAATTTGATGAACACTTCCACTCCCATTTTTTTTTCACACTTCAAACAATTATAATTACATCAACCACTTTCCAACTTCTGCCTTCGCTTCTTGCAAACTAGTCATGACAACATGTTGAGCTTCAAACTTATCTTATTCCAAAACACTAACAACAAAGTTAAACATCATCGAATTTTCACTCCAAGAGTAAAAACAAATAAAGAAATAAAAATAACTAAAAAATAGAAAAAGAAAAGAGAATGGATAGAATCCTTATTACTGGGGCCTTAGTTGCCTCCCAAGAAGTCAAGCCCGCTTTTGTAGTCTAGCTAGACTCATTGGTAAAAAGTACTAGTGTCTGCATTTGACCAATCATTCATCTCGGGAGCACTTCTTCATAAGCATTCACTTTCAAGGATGTTTTCTTTTCAAACCTCAAGAGGGGAAGAAATTAATCCTCTTTAATTATGTGGCTGGTGGTTCAGTCACAATTTCTTCAAAATACCCCTCTATGTGAAGTAGATAAACACATTTATGCTTATGGGACTGTCAAACATGTGCCCTTTGATTGGAAGCAAAATGTAGAATTTTTTCTCGCACATGGCTCTTTTCTTTGGCTTCCATCAAAGGTAATGGTTGGTGAAGATTGAACTTTGCTTTCTCCTCACCTACAAGGTGTGAGCTCTTGTTGATGTCAATCCATGCTCGCTTCGAGGAAAGAAGTGGTCTTCTTTAGTATATGCGAGAATTTTGAGAAATCCCCTTCACGCCTCAAGTCACAAATCCATGGTAAAGAAATGTCAATCTTCACCAAAATGTTTCTACAGCCATTATTTAACTATTACTCTTCAAATTCGCTTATCCAATAATGACTCTTCATCATCTAAGTTGTTTAGGATTGCTCGTTCTCAATTTCCCGTACCATTTTCACCTTTTTCCACGTATTTTAGGATAGTAAATTTCTCGCATACCGCCAAAGGAGTATCACCGTATCTATCAGATTTGGCAGCAGCTTCTAGGAGAGGTCCTAGAAAATTTTTTCCTTGAATGCTTCGGGACCAAGCGGTCCTATTTGAGCTTCTACATTTTCAATCTGAAGACTAGCCGCCGACTGAAGGCATCTAAACTGAAATTCCCTCGCCTGCCAAGATTAATCATCTTCGTTCTCCATGTAGATATTAGAAATCGCCTCAACGTTACATGGTGTCCTCCCACAACGGACCGAACCTCCCTCCCGACAAGGCAATACTCTTGTTCCATGAGTGAGTCATTGTGAATTCTTTGGCTCACGAGAAGAAGTAGTTCAAGCTTGGCTTCTATAGAGGCAAATCTATCTTTCTATTGAATGTTCCTCCATAAGTAACAACATACAAAAACAAAAAAGAAAATAAAGTATAAATACTAATAAAAATTAACTAAGAAACAAATCACAACCAAAAAGATAAAATAAAAAATAACAAAATTGCCTAAATTATAAATTACCCGCTTCTTCGGGAAAATTTCAACTTCCACGAGAGAAAGTGAATCGCGCAACCTGTAGTAATTCTACATTAAAAACTTGTAAGGTGACCAATTTGATGTATATGTGAAAATACGGCCAAGGGAGTGAATGTGTAAACACTAAAAAAACCCGCGGATTAACAAAGGTGTACTTAAAACTGGAAATGAAAAGTATTACCAACACTCAACCCCTTCCGCAAGTGCATGGGTCATAATAAAGTGGACTCCAGAGTTCTGACACATCGTAATTCACGAGGATCTGGGAGGTTCCACTGGAATTTGATCACCTCGACATAAGGGCTCTTCACTCATTTAGGAGTATCAAACAGATGGAAACAAAATCAATTAAATCTGAAACAAAACCGACTGTAAAATTAATCCTAAAAAATCCATCATGTAATAAATGAAACTACTTAACTCTAAAAGGCACACAGAGTCACTAGGGATTAGATAATTTTTATTATAAAAACACTTTATTTAGCAACATCAGAGTTGAATCTTTTAGATTTGTCCAAGAGCAACGTAGTGATAGCTCGATTTCTCTCTCCAGTACACCATACATTTCCTTAATTAGTTAGAGATCCACTGTTATTCCATTTCTTAGACAAATGGTCTAAATACAATACTGTAAAATTGGCACTTTTAAGATTTGATTGTTTTTCTTTTTCACTCACACACTTTAGGAACAGCACTTGCTCCACAAAATGTGATAACGCAAGCCTTCTCCAATGGCTCAGACTGGCCCTTCAAATCTAATAAAATTTATATCCCCTTGATTAGATCTTTTGCAACACCTGATCAAGATCCTTCATCGACCATGAGAAACCTTCGACAACTTGAATTGATACATCATCTAATTAATCCACACCCAGTAAATTAGTGATCATCAAGTAATTTTTCAGAGTCTATTAGTTCTCAAGATATTAGTTCAACATACCCTCGGGTTACTCGCCTTGCTCTCGTGAATTTATCTCTCGTGGTTACCCAAGAGGGCTCCTCGTGAAATCGCAGCAAAGATATGCCTCTTTTGGGGCATAAGCTACTAATATCTCAAACAAATTCATTATATGAACAAAGAACACTCACTATATAAATTCGTGATTCAAACCCACAAATAACTTAAACTGAAAATCAATGCTCAATTAAACCCCAACCCTTGTAGGTGCCACTGCTTCCCACATCGGATTCCAATCATCACTAATCAAACAAAAAAATTAAAGAAAGAAATCAAGAGAAAAGAAGAGAAAACCTGTACTGAGCTTAAATCTTCTCCTCAACAAGAAATAAAATTGAATATCCGAAAATAACACCTAAATTTCAATAGAAATAAAATCTACTCTAAGATCTATTAAAAATAAAAATCATGAAAGAAAAACTAAGAATGGCGCTTAGAGAGGGAGAAACCATGAGAGAGAGAAAACTGCATTCTTAGCTTCCAATCTTTGTCCTAACTCATGAAATCTAATCTCTCAAGAGTAGCACCAAAATCTCAATAGAAATAAAAATCCATTTCTAAACTACTCTATCATATCTTAAAAACAAATCAAAAAACCAAGTGCAGTGAAACCTGAAAATAAAGTAGTCTAGAGAGAGAAACCCCCATGAGAGGCTCTCCAATCTTTCCGCTTGCCTCTTTGTACCTAAAAACGAGTATATATGGTCCAATGGAGGTGAAATGGGCTCAAATTAGGCTCAAAAAATATCACCTTCACATTTTTTTAGGTTTTTGTAGCATTTTTAGGTCGCGAACGCTTTTCTGGTCACGACATACTTCCTGTCGCGACATACTTTCCTCGACAAAGAACTCGTTTTCTTTTCCAACTTGTTTCGGGCCATAACTTCTCATTTTAATCCCCTGATTTGGCGCAGGAGTACTGCTTTTTGGAAAGATTCTTTGAATGTAGAATGCATTCAAGGAGGGAATTTGAAACCATTTGATGTTCTAGATGGTACAGAAAAATTAATCTTCCCAGTAGCGCCGTCAGAGACTCTCGCTGACTCTTTGGAAATATATTGCTCATTTCTTGCCAAATCACTGCCATCAATAATCCTACAAAACCAAGTTTAGAGGAAATTTTATGGAGTTTCCTACATGATTATGGATATTAAATGCACAAAATAGCATGTGAATGAACTCAAAACATAGATGAGTTTGCACTCATCGCGAACACCGACCAGCCTCGCAGGAGTCGAACTTCGTATTCATTGATGATAATCCCGAACACTCCTCGCCTACATTTGCCGGTAGCTTGCTAAGACCTCGCAGGCCTCCTACCCATTTCTTTGTGACAGAATAAAGACGCCGCACTGGCAGCAGATATAAAGGAATCACCTCCCAATAATTACCATAAGCAAACGCCGCCCATTCTTCAAGCTACCAACAAAAGAGAAGGAGCTTGCGCCAAAGAAAAAGCTTATCAACTAGGAGGTCAGTAAAACTCCTCCAGGTGTGGGCTAAGAGAAGTGGAATATCCCAGTGGTCACAACGTTGTGCTCACAAAAGAAAATGGTAAGCCACTTAGCTTTCTGGCGACGACTTCACCGATATCAATAGCATGCCTAATAGATAGTTTCTACCGCTGAATCCACCTCATCGAGCGCATACTGCCATGAACTCCTCGCCTATGGATGCTTTCTCCGATCACAAGCAACTAGATCAAGATGGATCTAGATGATCAAGAAAGACTCGCTCGCCACAGTGAAAGCAGTGGAAACCTGGTCGCTATCGCGCGATGCCCTCAAGTCACAAGAATGCGGAGCTACTTATCGAGGTCGGTAAAATGATGTTCCATAAGAAAATAGAACGCTCCATGGAGGTGTATATAATGACATGTTGGTGAAGTCCACCACCGCCACTCCACATATCATCCGTCCGAGGCGCCCGCATCCCCGAGAGTACAACATGAAGTCAATCCGGCCGCGTGCCCTCTGATGTCACCGAAAATTCTAGCTCTCATGTCAACAACCGAGGAATCGAGGCAAATTCATAAAATAGCAGTTGTGTTTCGACATGTCACCGCCATTACATAAAGGAGGTCCAAACAGATGATTGTGAAGGCTGATCACATGGTTGGCCCAGATTCTTAGTAATAGCTTTATAATGTCAACCTTTCTTCCAAGTCTTAAAGAAGGTTTTCAATGGGATACTATGCCAAGAAGCATTCTCACATTGAATAATATATTTGAGCTCCCCCATTCGTGAGCTCCTCCATGGAGCTTCTCACTTTATACCTAGAAGTTTCTACTTTCGACCACAATACTGCCCTCATAGTGGACAAAGATCCGAGCACAACATCCAAATACTATTGCAAACGAGTACTGAGAGGAGCAAGAGGTACCCAGCATGGAGAAATTTGTCTCTGAGATTAGTAAATCACAGCTCGAAGCTCGCCTACTTCCAGTTCATACCGTTAGTTCCAATGACACAACCCGACATATACAGAGAACCGAGACTCGTGAAGGCTAATGAAGGGCCATAGAAACTAAGTGTTCTGACATAGTGTGTATAAGCTAAACCCAATTAAAAAGGGCAGTCTTAGTCGACTTCACACATGGAATTCACCCCGCAAAGCTCGCCGAGAACGCTCAACCACCCACCCATCTGCATCCAGACGGCCACAATGCACAAGGAAGTGAGCCGGGCTAACCCGACTCCCCAGAAGGGAATGAGATGTTGAGTACGCCGCTTAGATTCATTTCAAGCCCAACAACGAGGCAAAAGGCATGAGTCAGCCATACCGCCTCAACCTCACGATTCAATGGAAGTTGACCAACTCGTAGGTCCTGGCAACATTTAGCCGTAGTAAGACAAATAAGTGAAGACAAATTCCTACGAGGCCAAAGGAAAAATGATCCCATAATTCAAAAAGGCACGGATTTGATCGTAAAAGTTCGTGGCCGGGGTTTAGGTCGACACACCAGAAAGGCAGAACCCCCGAGCCGATGCCTGCAAGATTAGACAATCTCACAGAAATGACCCCAGCTAGACTAATCTTTCCTCGTCGAATACCATAGAGCCTTCTGAGGATCTCTGTACCGCAGGAAGCTCCCAATCGAGTCCGAGCCAAGCCGATGGAGCCTACCGGATTACTTAATAGGATTCGACGTCTACCCAATTTGCCCAAAAGAGGGCCTCTGGTGATTAGAACGAGGCTCACTCACGTTCACTAATCATAAGGGAAGCCTTTACAAGCAAGGCTTCACACCCATCCTAAGTGCATCAGCAGAAAGACACACAAAATTACGACGGAAAACATCACCAAGGCGTATGCGAAATCATATCTGAGCTCTGGGCATTAGCAGCAAGCGTGCCAAAAGCGTGGATACACATGTCGGCTCACAATGCTTAGAGATTTTCTTTCTGATCAATTCCACAAAGTGAATAGATTCAGTTTGTTTACGCTCAAATCTCTCACCTCCCATCCGGCAGCTCTGATACACACCATAAGCCCTCGCTCTTCTAACAATGGTTTCGATATATCGACCTTCGCCACTGGAAGGGCCACGCAAATTCATCAACTTCAATACAAGGGATCATTTCACCAAATGACCGAGGCCAACCCTCTGAAGGCAATCATGTGAATAAAGATGTTAATTGGCATAAATACGGGCCGTGTTCATCCCAAGAGCCACGGCACACAATGGAAAGCGCCACGGATAACGCCAAGGTCGTGGATTTTTAAAATGAGCTCTGGGATCAAGAATTTTATCACCCTCCCAGCACATCTCGTAATCTAATGGTTAGCGGTAAGTCACCATCAAACCCTTACAAGATCAAGCACATCAAAATTGGAAGATCTTTAAAGGCAAGGGCAGAATTTCCCGAGGTGTTATGGCATGGCCGCACCTCACGCAGTCAAAGAACCCAGAAACCCTTTTCGCCTTAGCCTGGGGTAATCGGGCGCAGCACCGCCGAGGCTGGATTGAAATCCCCAAGGATCGACCGAAAGCCGGAACACAACGAGACAGGCTTTCCCGCCTTAATCTAGACTCTTAGATGAAAAGGGCGAGCAGTCCTAAAGCAAGACGCAAGACACAATGTGCTGAAGATGGCAGGTATTACAAACCAAAAAAAGTCAAACCCATAAGTTACAAGCCTGGAGACCTAGTCTTAAAAGAGCTCCTACTAGCGAGGAAGAATCCAAATAAGATGGAAAACTAGACCTAACCTGGAAGGTTCCTATATCGTAATCGTGTAATCGACTCCGGCAATTACGAGTCTTGCATTTAAAGAGGGAAAAATTCCCACTCATACTTGAATGTCAGCACCTTAAGCGATTTTATCAGAGGGCCTCCAAGCAATCTTAACAAAAGTATTATAAGTTTACGAACCTGTGAAGCTTATTGACATTCAATCGACGTCACACAATAAGAATGTGCCAAGAGGTTAAGTATACATCGTAATGCGCAAAATTCAAGATTCAAAAAATAAACATCTCTTTATTATAATAAAAGGTACAATTGATTACAACGTAGCTGTCAAGCTCATATCACCCCCCTAAACAAACAAGCATGCGCTTCCTCAAAAAAAAAAAAAAAAACCTCAAGAAAGGATGGGAAAGGAAAACGACGGAAAAGAGTGGAGGTGCCAAGAAGAAAAAGGGAACTAAAGAGTTTGTGCGTTTAAAAGAGAGGGAAGAGAAGGCGTAAAGGAAAATAGAAAAAAAGGGAGAATGCTATAATAATATAAGAAAAGGAGAAAGAAAAGAAGAGAGAATGAAAGAGAAGAGAAGGAGAAAGAAAAAGCAAAGAGGGTAGGGTTAGAGAAAGCGATACAAGAAATGTACTCGCCTTCAGACATCCCTCAAGACGGTTGGGATGGCCACAACCTCAAAAGCGGAGACTAGGAAAACATAACTCCTACAGCAGAGTCTGAATGAAATCAAATCAAAAAACCTCGCGGATCCTAAGACAATGCTTCTCAGCTGCTTCATTTACACAGATTCCTAATCGTGGGTGATACTTGTGAGCATTTAAGATTCGTTACGGTCATAACAACGGCAACCATTTATAAGAAGGGAAAGCACTGAACTTTCACAACTGCTTCTCCATTCTCCACGAATCCAAAGATTAAAGATACCCTATCTTCCAAGAAAAGGTCAACTGGTCAAGACGTAATCCATCCGGCCTGTAGAGCCATTTAGCCCGTGAAGGCCTCATTGACCCATAAAGCCCTTCAACGATCATTTCAGAGAGTTTCTATGTACCTGAAGGTCTCGCCCGTGGAGCCTAGTACTCGCCTCTTGACTGAGCTCAATCCTCTCTCACTCCGCTCAAAGCACATCAAGAGGTCGGGCCTCAAATTTCTCAGCACATCTCATCCCATGCTTCCTCAACGCCAGGACTCAAGAGCTGGGCCACCACTCCAGAGCTCAACTACTATGCCTGTGCCATGCACCTTTACGAGTCGCAGCCTCACTTCAAGATACCCATAAGGACTCCCACTGAGCCCGCCAGAATCTACTCAAGAGCTCGACCATCTTACTCGTGCCACGCAGTTCCAAGAGTCGGGCTTCACTTCAAACATTTAATCCACAAGGCCTCGCCAAATACCAAGAGCCCAAGAGGCTTCACAGCTGAAAAGCTCACTACCTACCTGCCATACAACCTTAAGAGTCGGCCTTCACCAAAGATCCACACTCTGATATGTCCCTATGCCAGTGAGCCCAGCCAGCTCTCGGGCCAAGAGCCTGCACTACTAAATTCTGCCTACGTACCCCAAGAGCTGGGCCTGGGCCATGTTATTCAAATTCGATATATTCGGGCCACTGAGAGCTCAAACACTCAATGACGAAGCTGATTTGTTTCCATCAGTGCCATAAACTGAGCTACCCAAATAGTGCTATTCTAAAATTTACAAGGTCTTCAAACAAAATAAGAGAGCTCCAAGATTTTCGGGCTGACGAGCTCAACCACTCTCACCTCGTGCCACGAGCCTGCAGAGTTGGGTTCACCAAGCCTCCACCCATGCTGGAGCCCACAGCCTCGCTGAAGAGCTCTAATTACTTAACTAACGTCACAGGTTTATCTGCCATCCGGCACGCCATGAGGCACAAGCAGAGGCAAACTGAAATGAAAAATGAATATTCATTAAGGAAAATGCCACATATGTCCTCGGTCCTGTCAAAGAAAAAAAAAAAAAAACTACAAGATATGCGCGAAACTAATGTAAAGTTAAAGTGTGAGTATGTTATGAGCTTCTGCCGGTGAGGCAAACCCAGTCCCTAAGGAGCCCATGCAGGCCCTCTGCCTCGCCCACCCAGGCGGAACAGTTCAAAGCTCTGAGGCGTGGAAAACAAGGCTGGCTAGTAGCCTCCAAAGGTTACCTGTGGCTTCCACGAGTATAGGCCCGTCTTCACCTCCCTATAAAATTCTCAGCCTTCCAGCGGTACTGCAGTTACTTGCCATGAAGGTCCCACGCAGCCTCACTTCCACACTCCCCTCAACAAAGTGCCTCCAGAGCTTATAGCCTGCGTGAAGCCTCGTGACGGCAGCTCAAATACTAGCAAAGACTGCCTTATCATACATCCTCGTTTCCCCACCAGACGCAAATTTTCTCAGACCCCGCCATAAATTTCTCGCTCTCGGGACGTAAGAAGTCTATCCTCGACTCATTCGAAGATTAGACTGGGTAGACTGCAGCCCGTCCCTAGCCTCTAGCAAGTCATTTTGTATAGCCTCCGCAGTCATCCGAACCTCCGGGTCGACTTCACCGCCTAAGTCAAGCTTAGTCTCATCTTCACCCTACTCGAGCACGCCCGACGCAGTATGCTTCAAATCGTAGACTTGCTTCCATCGCTTCCTGGTCAAACTCTTGCACCCGATCCCAATCCCCAGTCTGGCCAAAGTAAGGAAGCCACTGCCTTGTAAACTCGGGCGCTTGCACGACCTTCAGCTTTAGATTGGCCTTCGCAACTCTCTTGGGGAATAAGTAGCCACCGCCACATTCAACACAAGATCGGGCACTCCAACACAAGATCAACACCCAACTCAAAGTTGAAAATCGATAATGACAAGATATATAAATCTACAGGCGACCGAAGATGTGAGCCAAAGCTTCTCTAATCTGGCACGCCCCCGACCTCTCGAGGCTCGACCTTAAGTACGGATCAGGATCGCGCCCGCCGCAAGCCCGATACCGAGGAGCGCGAGTCGCTCATTCCTTCGCCGAGCCCTTCCTTAACTCTCCGCCCCGAGGAAGGTGGCTAACACCTGGCGTGGGGATTCCAAACAGCCGATGGCATAACCTCCAACTACCAATGTCCTTCCCGAGGAGTCTTTTGCCCTTGCAGTAGAGCCAGAACGGGGTTACGAACTCAAAGCTTTAGGGATCTCAGCCGGAGGCGACAACACTTGCCCCGGTATTCGAACGTGGGTAGAAGGAGAAGAGGAAGACGCCCCCAATTTTGGAACCTTGCCCCAAGCTGGATGGTCTTTCTCAACGGAGTCTCAAGCCCGTTTCACGTCCGGACTTCCAAGACAAATGGCTCTACTTATGCCGTAAGCTCCTCGTGGCTGGCACAAGGTCCGATGGAAGAACTTTCATGCTGGAAGGAGGCGAAGGCCTAAAGTCGCGGCACACAAATGATAGACTTTGAGCTCGAGGGGCCAGAATATCCGACCTAATCGGGCCAACAGAGGCGCCGAGGAAACATCAACAATTCCTCACAAGAATGACGTTATTCGTATTTAGACGGCCGAGCACCGGAGAGGCATGCAAACAAAAGCGCACTAGAGATACCCCAATGATCTCACAAAGACTATACCGAAAAACAAAGCAACACTAATGAGATTCCTGGGGTGGTCCGCTAATCTAACGCCTGTGGTATCATCCTCACAAAGGGTCATACTCCAATCACACAATGACGCACAGCAACGCTCCTTCCAAAGCCTGGAAGATGGAAGATTGAGATTATCAGGGGGCACAAGACGCTTGAAAATAGAGGAAGCCCTCGATTTTCGCTTCTTCACTACATGCAAAGATCAAGGAACAGTATTATATCAAACACTGAGGTCTTTATCCCTAAAGAAAACTAATAACAGACCAAAATACCCTAGCAATTGGGCTAGAGTTGAGAAGGACAGACTTTGAAATGCTGCAAAACCACTTTATAAAGGTGCAGGAAGCTAAGACGCTTATCGGTTGCCATCAAAGAAGCATACCATCTAGGTATCGAACCACGTAAGAGGTCAAAATGTCGTGGACCGTGACTCGACACCAAAAGGAGGCCTATACGCCTAACAAAAGCGGCCCCACAATGGTCCGACTTTAGGTCCCACCGCCAGCTGCTTTTGCACAACGGACCGACACCCTCATCCCCCTGGTACTTGACCGGTCTATTCTCCCCACTCCTTGTTCAAGGGAAAAGGGCTCTCTGGAGAGTCTAAGATCAACTCCGCCGACGCTGAGGCGCCACACCAGCCTCTGCAGCCGACAACAGCCGAAGAGTCACCTTCACGCAGAAGAAGAGCTACCCACCCATGTTGATAATGTAGTGAGAACAAAACTTAGCCAACCTAACCTCTAGTTCCTCGCTGATTGCTCAAAAGACACCAAAGAGAAAAGACGCACGGCCCCAGAATAAAATGTAAAAGCTATCTCAAGACGCGTAAAAGGACTCATACGAGGGTTCGCATATCAAAGGGAAAGGGAAGTCCGAACTCACTAAAGAGTAAAGAAAAAGCTTTAGGATTAGGGGCATACAAGGTGAATGGTCAGAGGGTGTCTGCGGAAGAAGCAGAAGGAAACTGAAGGAAGTGGGAGAAAGGAGTGCAAAAACCGAAGACTCATCAATATCACAAGACATAAGGATCAAGAATAAAGCCTTAATCACTCCAAATTTCCTAACAGACATGTGGGAAATTGCATCCGAGCACGAGAAGGGCAGCTTTACTTCACGATACCGTAGACACAAGGGTCAGACCGATGTGGTTTGAATGTCACAGTCTACTTACAAACCCAAAGAAGAAATACTTTAAATTAAACATCCTGCGCCTCGACTCACCCAAAACGGCGCCTGGGGCCCACTCGCCTTCAAAGCGGCCGCCATGGATAATTTGAAGCCTCACATCCCGCAAATCAAACTAAATTCGCTAATAAGGTGTTAGGATAACTTCACAAATATCTTATCCTCAGAATCTAACTAAATCTCCAACTAAATCTCATCAAAGAAGGAAAATAGTATAATTCATCATAAACAGCTTTATCCCCAGAATCAAACCAGATTCACCAATATGAAGGAGGATAATTTCGAATAAACTACCCTTCAATATCCCTTATTAAAATCCGATAAAGGCAGGAAATATCCCATCCAATGGGAAAGAACTCACTACCTCCAATCGGGAATAATATGTACTATAACACAAAGCCACCCTTTTTATCATGAAAGGCACGCAAAAAACATTCGCCCCTCTAAGCGCCTATCTTTTCTCCCAATGAGGAATCGACTCAGCATTCTGAGCACCACTAAGCCCGCCGACCCACTCCTCTTTCTTGTTTTGCAGAGGGAGTGCCATCCAGCTCAGACCAAATCTCAGCAACAGTTCCCATCTCGGCCCGACGACCTAATACGCTCCAACCTCAAATCCCCGGCTGAAAAAGCATCATCCTTCATCAAGCCTAATGATCAAAGACCGACCAACCCATTGCTCGACCAAAGAAAATAGAGCTGCGAAGACCCAATCTTTACCAATGACGCAGATTTTGTCAAAATGTGGGTGTGGGCTGACATATGGATTGCCATGAACTCCACTTCCACGCCTCCCATTATGCATTTCGCCTCACGACTTATCACTATAAAGTGATGGATCAAGACTATTTGTAAAACGCCACGTGGATCTCGACTCTAAAGAGTATAAATCGATCAGTCAGAATTTAAAAGATAAAAAAATTCTTCAATTCATAAATATAAAATTTTGGGAATAAAGTTTTCCAATTATGTTGTTTCCATCCTTAACAACAAATCCAAGAACCTCTTTTGAGGATGACAATAAAGGAGCCAAGAAGCAGTCATTGATATATTGTTGATCCAACTTCTGGGCGTGACGCCCCAAAACCCGGGGGTCCGTGACACCACAACCTCGCGAGTGACCTATACTGCCTCATACACGAGACCCATTCCCTATAAACGGCCACTGGGCCCCGCATCAACACTCATCAAACATATACCCAACTATATTCCAATAGTCCAAGAGTTATTTCATTACTTTATCATAAAGGGCATATTAAAATCAAGTAAATTTTAATACATATTAAACCAAACTATCAAAGCCACAACCCACTTTCTTCAAAATCGGCCTCTAGATGAGCCGCTCTTCGTACGCCCTCGCACCAAATAATATATTCCTCGACAAGGTGAGCTTAATGCCCAAGAGGGAATCACCCTAAACGGGCTACCTCCACCTGCTGCATATGCAATGCTCCATTTAAACACACATTCAAAGCAAATCTTCGTGATCCTACTTGAATGTCTAAATGAACCCATGTCCGAGTCCTCACCACTCTTCCGCCACTCCCTCACCTAAGCCATGATGAGAAAAATATCACTTTCAAACAAAACTTGTCGCTTTCTTGAAATACACCAATGACGTGGTTCGGTGAAAATACGGGACTACCATCCGGCGGGCGTAAACGTGTCGAGAACCTTCCAAACAATACATGGCCCTCCGACGGTAATCAGGGACCATCTCCCAACACCATTCTATGGAAAATCATCCCATGAATTCCTTTGCAACCATTTTCATTTTTTCGTAAAATTCATGTCAGTTTACACACACCTAGTTTCTAGGTTACCTTGGCAGGCAAGAAATGCATTATGCCATTTCAATAGAATTTATATAACACATGCAAATATATCATCACATATTTACATAATTAAAGCACACATAAAACATGTAAGTAGCACATTCACCATCAATACACCAAAACTAGCTCACATGGGCTAATTAAAATTACAAGCAATTCAATCTTGAATTACTCAACCATACATTATTTCGGCAAAATTAATTTCATGAACATCATTCATTACGGAACAAAGAAACCCCTGCCATCGTTCTCACGCGCCTTCAATCACCCAACATCCCACTCAGAACTAAATCCATGGCCATTTCCGCCTCATACAAACCAACACATGATTTATAGCACAGCACCACCCAGCAGCCTCAAACAGTCCGTAATCGTCATGGACCGCCCAAACTGCTCTAAAATTTCATACAATTCGTCCCAAGTTTTGAACCGATCAAACGTGGCGCTTCACGGCCTCAACCAACTGGCATTACAAAACACTTAAATAAAGTGTAACTTCAAGTAGATAAAACCCCATTCACGATTTTGTCAAAACTCCTAAAACCGAGCCCACGCGAAGGCCTCATCGCTGCAGCCACTTTCCTTCGCTTCTCCGGGGGCAATCTCACTGTCTGATCACTCCTGAAACCTAGAGAGAAAAACCACACTCTCTCTAAAACACAACCTTAAAAGCTCACCGTAACTGCTTTTTCCTTTTCACGCTTTCTGTTCTTTTTACTTAAAGGCAGGAGACAACACTATTTCTATTTCGTCTTATTATCATTTAATAAATTCAATAATGCCAATCATGTCCTCACTCTGATTTTTGACATTTGGCACCACCGTCATTCATTTCCATCATTTCACTCATGCAACCTGCGTCACATGAGTAAATGTTATAAGTGACTCGTCACATCACATGTCATTTTACCAGACTCCAATACGCATTTTAAAAACGCGGTCAATTCCGACCGTTTCGAAATTCGGAATGACATTCGACGGTTAGCTAGATTTCATGCGATTCATTCCAATGCTGAAATTTGTTTCACATTCGAGATCTAAAATTTTGTTTTTAATGTAAAATTACGATTACATTTTTAAAAATCGGAATTTTCTCGTCTGACACTCTATATTCGTGACTTAGGGGTTATTTGTTTTTTCGACTTAATGTCGACGTTAATGCCTTTCAAGATTGAAGTTATGTTTGTTTTAAAATTTTTATGACTTATCGTTTAATTCTTTAAAAATTTATGAATATAAAAGTGAAAATATTTGGTTTTTTTCTATTTTAAAGTCATTTTCCACAAAAATAAGAAAACTCCATTATCGCCTGCTAACAAGAAGAAGAGCTAGCAATACACACTATTAGATGTGATTAATGCCCAAAGTGCAATTTCAACCCTATATTAGATAGGTTTTGAGTGCTTATTAATAATCATGTCATATAAGGGCCAATTGAAGTGTTCTATTCTCTTAGTAGCACTTATGCTATTTAGGGAGTATTGGTCAAGCTTGTGCTTCTTCGCACTTTTGGAGTTCAATGTCTAGATGAATGATGAATCATTTAGTTTAACTCAAGTTCAAACATCAATCTACCAAGAATCAATGAGAAAACCAAGGCAAGATGAAGAAAATGTGATGCAGCTTGAAGACAGATAAATGCGTTGAATAATCAACAATGCAGGATTTTCACAGAGTTGAGAAAATTTTCACAGGATCGCTAATTTCAACCTAGCTTAAAAATTTCAACTCCGTTTAACACCAAATTTCGCTGCAGACACCCAAATTTCGCTTAACACCGTCTTTAAATAAAATAATGGATTTCATCATGAAATTCATACTTAGCTGAATTTCGCTTAGCTGTAGCCAAATTACCCACTCAATAAATTGCTTTCGCTGGGGACTGTCGATTCCTCATGACTAGCTTAAATTCCTCACTTCAGCTTAAATTCATGCCTCATGCTTTGTAATTAATGCCAAACCGCCTCCAAACTTCAGGTATTACTTAACTGTCCAATAATCCTAGCCTAATTTCATAGGTTTTTTGGTATTTCCTTCTGGCCACCCCGAGAGGCCTATGCTTCCTCTCGTTTTCAGAAGAAAAGGGATAAGAACAAACAGAACAATCTATGTGGAGAAGATATTGTGTTTTATTTTTGTAAATAAAGCCTTTATTTTTAGGTTTTGCTTTTATTTCTTTTCTCTCTTCTCTCTCCTATTTCTTTCTTTCCAGTCGGCTAAACACACCTCTCGAGGATGACAACTCAAGAGATGTCACAAGCCCCTTTCTTTCAAGAGGAAGCTGAGCATTTCTCAGGGCGGGCATAAAGTACAGCTCTCTTGTACTAAAGCTATTGTAGTGTATTTATGGCCCTGTATTTTCAAACATGGTTGCATAACATTGAATATCATTAATTTCCAATAATACTCTTCCATGCTTTGTGAATCCAAATATATTCAAAGGAGAGAGTTAATGCGATTCTTAGATGGTCTTTACAGACTTTAAAATGATATTTTATATAGTTAGGTTTCTCAAATTAGGGTTGCATAGCATTTAATGTTATTGATTTGGCCAATACTCATGCTTTAGGACTATTGTTCTTTAGATGGTCTTTACTTAGCTCTAAGATGATATTGAATGTTGTGGTTTTAAACTAAAAAGGGGGCCATAACTCGCATGCTACCCGTATTGACTCAAATAGGAGATGTTTCACACGGGCGAGGTTTGCTAGTTAAATACAGATCCGGTTATGCCATGGACTATAGGTTGCATATCATAACGCGAGGATAAACCCAGACACTTTGCTTCTGCCCTAATCCTCAAGGTGACTCCTAAATCTTCAAAGTTACCTTTTCACCTTAATTTACTTACGTCGCTCAATCATTCCCACTCGGTTAAACACAATCCCAAAGAGTCCAAATAGAAAGCCTTACCTTTCATGCACTGATGCAAACCATTTCTAGGATGAAAACTCATCCCCGTGTTCGAATTTCTAGGATCACTATATCATAAAGAGTCGACTACCGCAAAGAGTAGGAACTTGTATATAAATTTTGTTGATTTTAGCTCCAGCCCCATCGTGGCAGACCGTGCCTGCTGTTGCCGATGGTGCCAAACTACAAATGGTGTTATGTGTACTTGTGATCAACATCACAAGTGAAGGTAACTCTTTATCTTCTTTTTGCAACTCAATGGGCAGAACTCGCGCTTTTAGCACTAGCAAGAATCGCACTGCTTTCCGCTTTGATTCATTTCGCTATTGTTGTTAGTTAATTTTAATCTTTTGCAAGTTGTTTGTTACCTTTGTTGTCTCTACAATTTTGTAACAGTGTTTATGCAACAAAGGATAGAGACATCAGTAGATCAATAGATAGGCATGCCAAATCGAACCACTTTAAGGAAGTTAGTGTACCAATCGAATTTCATGGATCCTATACCCGAGAAGAACAGAGCCAACCAGGAACTCCCCATGAATCCAAATGCCTATAGAAATCGTGAGGGAGCTCACATCCACCCTCCTAGAGTTGCCCCATCCCGTATCATCCCCTCCCGCCGAAGATGCAAAGAAGGAGGCCATATTTCGTGTACATCTACTCCCCACATATCATGGTATGGAAAATGAAACCACACTCATATTAGGATTTTGAAGAGGTTTTACTACCTTTTAAGGAAGTTGCATGATGACATGGATTTGCTAGCTAAAGGGCATTTCATCGACTTTATGATAAGGTTATGATATGGCTCAACCTATCGAGGCCTGTAAACTAGAAATCAATGAGCTGCGTAATTCAAGAAGTTTTTCAAAGACTCACAAGACCAATAATTTGAAAAGACAAATCTATACTTTTGCAGCTCATGATGGTGAGAGATTTTACCAGTGTTGGGAAAGATTTATGGAAACCATCGCCTCGCTCACATCATGGTTTGATACTGATGTCAGAACCATTTCGACGGTGGTGAAGGTCTCCTCGCCATGAGGCAACTTTGAAACTATGGGGAGACTTTAAGCAAACATCCCGATGAAGCCATGGATTTCTTTAAATTACGCACGAACTTCTAAGGTTGGGATGAGCTTTTTTTTTTTTTTTTTTTTAACCTAGAGAAACTGATAGGATGAAATCACCACCAACCAGGCGGATGCAGTAATCGCTCAAGACATAGAAATGAGAGCTAGATTTCAACCCTAGCTAGGAAGGTAGAGGAGCTTGAAGGCAAATGCCTAAGAGGTACAAAGGATCGGTAATCTCAGACAAATTCAACTTGCACTCAATTTCCAATCCTCCCTCGCATTACCACCGTACGTTGTCCTAGTGGCCCCCGGGCACTGGCATCCATGTCGAATGTGCAAACACTGTAGACAATACAAAGCCACAAATAATCCAATGCTCCATATGGTAATAATTTACACTCCAATTGGAGGAATCAATTAATCTTGCATGGAGACCTAACCCTCGCTTATGTACTCTACAAAGCAACCTGGCTTGTTTCATTAGTTGATAACAACCACCATCCTCTTCTCCAAGAGAGTGCCATACACCTGGAGGCGTGGTGGGAAACTTTGTTGAGGAACAAAGAATCAATGTGCAACCGGCACAAAGGATTGATACTGCAGAGTACACCAATAAGAGAATAGGTGGGCTTGAGAGCAAATCTCAACTTTAAAATTGATACCTCATGATTCAATCACCAAGATTAACAAGCTGCTGTAGGTACAAATAAGAGAAAGGAGGTTTCCATCACAAATGGGGCCCAAATCCTAAAGGAATTCACAAAGAGGATTATCCAACACCAAAGAATGGATGAGGTTACGTCATAATCACCCCGAGAAGTGGAAAAGAGTTTATCGCCTCATGCCAAAACTCAGAAGAACTCCAAAAGTGTGAGAAGAATTGCAACCCGAGCATATTCTCCTAGAGGAGGATTTAATGAAATACCGTAGATCACTTCCATTTTACAAGCACTTAGAGGAAAGAAGAAGCAACTCATCAAGGTGCATTCTTTAGGTTTTAAGGCAAGTGAAGGTTAACATACTCATCGACCTTAATCAACAAGTCCCCGCTTATGCAAAATTTTTGAAAGATCTTTTTGCACAATCAAGAAGGGATTATAGGTATTGAGAAGAAAGCATTTCACCGAACATGTCAATGCTATAATTCAAAGCAACACCACAAACACAAAGATCCCGATCTCCTGGGCCACCCCGCATTATCAGCGTGGGAATTGCATAGAAAAGTCTCGCCGATTTAGAGCCGCAGGAACCTAATGCCGTGATTCAAGATATTAGCGCTTAGGTTGAAGTAACTTAAACCTACTAACATCACACTCTCACACTTCATAGATTCGTGAAAACTCTAAGGATAGTTGAGATGTCTAGTGAAGATAGACAAAATTCTACTACCCGAGATTTTGTGTACTTGACAATCGTAACCAACTGTTGTGTGAACCTAATCATGTACCAATTCATCTTAGGAAGACCATTTCCCCACATCGCAACAATAATAACTGCCTGAATGGAGTCATGCAATTAACTTTGGTAACATGACCATGGAGTTGAATATCTTTTCAATTTTGAACAGCCATTAGTTGCCAGAAATTGAAAATCAAATTTCTCATGAGGTTATTTCAATTGATCACAGCAGAAAACACAATGACCAGAATGGCAGTAATTACTTTCATGGAGATGAAGAAGAATTGGTCTTGCTAACAAATACTCAACAAAGAAGCTAATGTGTCTAATTCAACAAATGCAATGAGGAACAAAGATAAAACTCAGCACCCAAACCATGGAATTAGCTCAGTAAATCGCATGGGTTTATGGTATCATCCTCCTCACCCTCCTTTGAGTAATTTTTGGTATATTTAATCTGTTTGTGTTCTCAAAACCAAATTGCAAATTTCAACAATTATCGCTTTTTTGTTTTTTGTTTTTTTTAGTCAATTTACTTTAGCTATTTTTAGTATGTTTCCTCAATTTAGTTTTCCATTTTTAGCAAGTTATAAGTATTTTTATAATATCTTATATTAAAATTATTCGATATATTCTATTTCCTAAGCTTAATTTTAATTTTTTACTTTTAGTCATTATATTAATTTTCATTTAACTCGAAAATCAATCAGCGGTGTATCAAATGAGCCAAATTCGCTAAAAATACGGAAATCGTAGGAATGACCTTCACGCCGTTACAAGCTTATATAAATGTGTGAGGGGTTGGCTTAGAATGCCACTCATTCTTCCCCACCGCGGTCCCCGAGCCCCCGCTGGCTCCCCGAAACCTGCACCGCCGCCGACGCCCGCCGGGCCGCCGACCGCTGAGCTCCACCGCCGAGTTTGTGTCCGCTAGGATCGAGCCGCCACTTACACCCTGTGCTTTGGCTCGACCGAAGCTCTCTAGTATAGCCGTCTTCACACAAGACGCACTGCGTACCGACCGAGCTCAAAGGAGCTTCCACCACGCCGCGACGAAATCCCGACAGCCACTACCCCCACTTCGAGCCACACGCCGTGCCCCCCGTTCAGCCCCGCTGGTGCTCTCCGCCCCTCAAAGATCCGGGCCATTTCCCCAGCTTTGCTCGTTACCAGTGGCCATTCCACGGCGCCGGGAGCCCCTGGTTCGGGCCTATTGGCTTCGTGGTGGTTCAAGAGGCTCTGTGAGAGCTCGTTCAAGACTACAAAGAGTTATATTTTCGCTGAGTCGAGCCCTCTTCGAAAGTATTTTACTGGAGCACGATATGGTTCGCATCGGGCGGTCCGTCTTCTACTCGGGGATTCAAAGACGCCTAAGAGAGCTGCCCCACCAGTCCCAGCCCCGTACCATCACCTGCCCTGCAGGCAAGCCGAGGAGCCTCAGATCAGACGTTATCGCACTCCTGACGACCCTGCCCCATCGTCGTACCACTGAGAGTTAGGAGGGCCCGACCCTCCGTTGTTCTACATCAGGGCTCCAGTTAGTCATCTTCCACTGCCCCCACTATCTCCAAGCATCTACCTATAGAGGCGATTTATCACCACAAATTACGCCACGCCGAGGATCAAGAGGCCAATATTCATAGGAACCCCATTCGGGGAATGTGCGACTCACAAGAGAGGAGTTTCATCAGAGTCATTTATGACATCTCCGGCATCGAGAGTCGGGATTCTGCATATCTGAGTCTGAGATTGGATCGAGGAGTATTCACTCCACCCTTCATGACTCACGACGCTTTATTACCCGAGAGCAGATCATAGCTTCACCACTCTATGACATCCAGTGGAGACAGACACCATCAGAGATTCGGGTCAAGATGATGACCGCCCGTGTACTTCCAAAGCCACCGATACTTCAAGAAGATTGGATTGGCGTGACACCGCCAAGAATGGAGGGTTGTTTATAGAGCTCGCCCACCCGTCACTGGAAGGGATGGTCCTGTTAATCGCCAGAGACATTCACCGCCGTCCAAGATTCTACGGTGGAGGCAAACTTCCGCCGTATGCCGCTCATCGACCATCCGTTACGCATCACTTGTTCTCCGCAAAGACATGTGCAGAGGAGGGAGGCCATCCCGGAGGCATCTCTTACCGGATCTCGGGGATTTCGTTCACCCTCCGAGTCGCGATGGCCTCCCTTGCATTTCGAGGAGTATGTCCATCAAAAGAACCGACCTAGCCAGAGCATCCCACTACCGATGCCGAGATTCCTCCGCTATGTTCTCGAGCGTATATGGATTCTGCAGGAGCCCAGCGTAGATGAGCTAGATGCCTTCATGTAGTGTCAAGACCTAAGCTATGACTATGCTCGCTTCTTTCACATCCACCACGCGACTGTGAGAGGAGGTACCGGTCAGAGGCCGAGGACTACCATGCCGCATGATATGCCCTGTCCCCGAGCCTGGTACGCAGGACTCCCATTCCCAGACGTTTCACTCCATCTCCTCCACATACTACATCAACAAACAAGAATAGATACCTGTGGCCTTATTCTGGGTGACACATCATTCACCTGAGTACATCCATGCCAAAATAGGGAGATACTGAAAGTGATGGATGCCAACGCTCACTGCAGCCACAAAGCTCTTCAGATCGAGGTTGGTCAGTGCCATTCTATGCCGAATGGGATTATGACCCAATTGGTCTTCTCCTCATGTTCCCGTCACGAGGAGCCCACCACTGATGCAGCCTTCACTGATGTCTACCGCAGCCGCAGCAGCTGTGCTCATCACCACCACCACCACAAAGAAGGAGGTGGTTGAAGTTCTTTTGATTTTTGTTTATTTACCACTTTATCAATCACAACAATTTCGTTTTAGGATTTGCTTATTAGCCATAGTAGGCAAGTGATAGTTTCAGGTTTAGCTTTATTCGGCATAGCCATTTTGGCTATATCAAATGCTATATTCACTTTATATATATACAAATTTTGTACATATCATGTTTTGTGCCTCCAATTAGGTTTAATGTGTTTTTCTTTTCAATCGAACAATCAATTGCTACACCGATAAATTAATCAAGTTTCCCATGTTGGAAAATCAATCACTATTTGTCACTTATATGCTAGACAAATTCCATGCTTGAGACAATTTTTTGGTCACCGAAGTCTCTTGATGCTCAACTCAAATTTCTCCTTATTAATTCACACACCGCACCCGCATTGTTCCTAATAGGTCGTGAAATTGCGTATTCGCTTGCAAAGCTTCATTTTTAGGTATACAAGTAACCTAGGATAGGTTTGTGTTACTCTACGCTTGAAGACCAATGTTGTCTTCCAAAAGGAAAAGAAAAGAAAAAGCAATAAAGAAAAAGAAAAAGAAAAAGAAAAAGAAAATAAAGTCGTGAAGCTTTGTTCTGAAACCCGAGTACCTGGCCCGAGGGGTATGGATAAGCCTGAAACTCCGAGCCCTAAGCCTTAATTGGCCGGGAGTCATCGACGGTGTTCTACACGTGGGTGGATAGTGAAGCTTAAATGACTGCGGGTGCGACTTTCAAGTCATTCGAGTCCGGCAAGCCTTAGAGTTAGTGTCAAATGATCTCTTCGCCTGATGCTCCCAAACCTTTATTGGTCAGAGTCACCTATGACTTCGTTACTACGCATTTTGGTGAAGTTTCGATTAAGTATCGGCACTACGATGGTGATGAATAAAGAAAGAAAAGTGTAACTAGCTCCCATTCAGGTTGTTCAACAACTTAAGGCCACGCTGGGGCTATGCTAGGTCGGGGGAGGTGGCAATTTCCTTTTATACGCTTATCGCTTAACTGTTACAAAAGAACCATTAGACTTGTGGAAATCTGCTGAGAATTATGGATCCAATATTGACTCGACTGTTCTTATATATTTTGATTCCTTCATACTCAAGCATAACTTTGATTTCAATTCTCAAGTTGGGCTGCAATGTTTATATGTATATAAACCTTTTTTGAATCTATAACCTTTTCAGAAATCACCACATGCATCTTCCTTTTCTTTATTTTTGTATCATAAGGGACTAGCAACTTGTTGGGGGTGATTAACGCTCAAAAAAATTTTTGAACCCTATATTAGATAGGTTTTGAGTGCTTTTACATTAATCATGTCATATATACCACCTTGAAGTGTTCTAGTCTTCTTAGTAGTACTTTATGCCACTAGTGAGTACTCGGGTCGTTGTGCTTTCGCACTCGCCTCAACACGAGATGAATTCGATGAATCATAGTTTGAACTCAAGTCTCGTCTGCATCAATCGGCCCAAGAATCAATGAGAAAACCAAGGCAAGATGAAGAAAATGTGATAAACAATATTGTGAGGCAATGCAAACAAGAATCAACAATGCAGGATTTTCGCCAGAGCTGCTAAAATTTTCGCTTAGGATCGTTGTACTCAACCTGCTTTAAAACACCAAATTCGCTAGACACTCCAAGCCTCGCTAATCGCTCCTTTAGCTTAAAATAATGGATTTCCTCATTCACAAAATTCCTCGCTAGCTAGCTAAATTACTCACCTTAGCGAAATTCCTGTTTTGGCAGATTCCGCTGATTTCGCTAATCAGCTTAAATTCTCACAAATTCCCAATAAATTTGATGCCTCACTATGCTTTGTAATTAATGCCAAACTGGCTCCAAACTTGGTAGTATTACTTAATTGTCCAAATAATCCTAGCCACTTCATAGGTTTTTTGGTATTTTCATACCTCGAGGAGGCCTATATAAGCCCTCTTGTTTTCAGAAGAAAAGGAGAACAATCAGAACAATCTATGGGAGTAAGATATTTTTGTAAGTTTTTATTTTTGTAACAAAGTCTTTATTTTAGTTCGTTTATTTCTTTCTCTCCTCTTTCTTCTTCTCGGGCCGCCAAACACACTTCGAGGATGACAACCAAGAGATGTCAATAAGTCTCCTTTCTTGAAGAGGAAGGAAGCCAGCTTTGGTATGGGCATATGCATGTTGTTTTCTTGTACTAAAAGTTACAGGTAGTGTATTTATGGCCCTTACTAAACATGGTTGCATAACATCAATATCATTAATTGCCAATACTTCCACGCTTAGAATCCAAAGGCATGTCTTCATGAGAGAGTTACTCGTGATTCTTTAGATGGTCTTACAGCCTTTAAAATGATATTTATATGTTGAAGCTTCTCAAATTAAATATACATTTAATGTTATTGATTTGGCCATTTCCATGCTTTAGGATTGTTCTTTAGATGGTCTTTACGAGCCTCTAAGATGATATCAATGTTGTGGTTTTAAACTGCAAGGCCATAATCGCATGCTACCCGTATTGACTCAGAGATGTTTCCATGGGTGAGGTTTCATAGTTAATAAATATGGGATCCTGCTATGCCATGGACTATAGGTTGTATATCATAACGCGAGGATAAACCCAGGACACTGTTGCCCTAATCCTGCTGCCAGTGACCTAAATCAAAGTTACCTTTCACCTTTAATTTTTGGGCTTACGCTCGCCAACTTCATTCCCATAACGCTGAAACACAATTCAAAGAGTCCAAATAGAAAAGCCTTACCTTCACACCTGATGCAAACCATTTCTGTGGATGAAAACCCATCCCGTGACTCGAATTTAATCACTATATATCAAGAAAGAGTTTGACTACTAGCAAAGAGGAAACTTAGGTAACATATAAATTTTGTTGATTTAGTCACTCTCATCGTACACGAATCGTAGATTTATTAAACTTATGTTTGACTTTACTTCATTCCCATCCTTTCACCTTAAATTTCGATTATTTATTTCAATTCTCAAACTTGTCTCATTTAAAAAGTAAACTGGTAAGGCGAGGGATGGGAAAATTCCCAACCTACCCCGCTTTACATTTGATTTTTTGTTTATTTTTATTTTTTATATTTTCTTTTTAATTTTTATTATATTAAAATTAATATATTTCATGTAAAAATAAAAAAGAAGAGAGTTATGAATTTCTTATAAATTATTTATTAAAAACATTCTAATTATTATTATTATATATTAAAGTATAAAATAAAATAATAAAAATTATTTTTAAAAATAATCGCTGGTAGAGTAACAATACCAATCCGCTTAATTGGTAAAATAAACCAAAACCTCGTTAAAAACCTAATTACAATTAAACTAAACCTGCCTCATTAAGAGCGAGTATGACTAGAACCCAAATAATCCCATCCTGCCACATTCTAATTACCATCCAATGTTAAAAACAAACAACTTAATACTTAATGGTATTAAATACTATTCAATATTAAGCTAAAAAAAAGTTATATTCAACATTAAGTAAAACAAACACCACCTTAGTGTACTATTTTATTTTCTTTTCTCTTTTCTTGATTTCTCACAATCAGCAGACCAATTACTTTTCACAAGGCTTCATGTCAATTAATACCATGACTTAGAATGGAAAGAGTAAATAATTGGAGGAATTTTGTTGTGGAAATTAATGAGACTTGAACCTTAATGGAAAGATTATGTATCAATTTCAATTCTTTATATTTGGCCATTTTAAAAAACAATAGGTTCTCATTACGAAGAATGGATTGAAAATTGAAAATATTTTAAATAGTGTAAAAATATACACAACTGCTTCAAACTAGAGTATAAAGAAAAGTTGGATATCAAACCGACAAACCTGCTACTACCAAATCATACATGACAAATAAAAGGAAAGAGTGAGGGTTTTGGAGTTTGTCAATGCCAATTTAACTTCATCCTCCTCAAAAATTAATTTTAAGATTAAAGTTTGTTTTTTGACTTTTATTTGAAAAAATTTGACTTTTCATGAATTTATTATTGAATTTTTGACTGAAAAACCTAAAATATTTGCTTTAGCTTTTCTTGAAATTCTTTTGGAATGTTTTTCTATTAAGAAAAAACTAAATATCTAAATATAGAGAAAATCATATACTTTGAGATCCAATTGAAACTCTCATGAGATTTCTTTTTAATTTTATATAAAAGTTTATTGTCTCAAAATTTAGATAAAATAAAGATTGATTTTTAGAAAAACAAACAACTAAATACTTAATCATATTTAGCACTATTGAACAAAAGTTATATTGACATTAACAAATGACTACCTAAGTGTGGGTACCGGCACATGGGCGATCCAGCTAATCCACAAAGGCCGGCTCCGCACGAGTCCAGCCAGCAGCCCGTCATAGGCGGTAAGGAGGCCTAATATATATCAAAACCACACGGGAACCACCCAAACGGTACATTCCTTCCTACGTTTGAGGCCTGAAATCCCCATTGTTGTCTACCACCGTGAGAGATTGATGCGAAATTGTACTCTAAACAAGGAGATTAGGTCGGGATATAAGAAGAAAGAGAGATTTTTCACGGCCTTGATGAGATTATCTTTCACACAAAATCTAGGAGAGTGGTTTGATAAGAAATAATGATTTGATCGAAAAATGATAAGGTCATCTTTCCTAAAATCAGGACAAATTCGAAGTATTAAAAAGAACCACTCCACGGAAAAGTAGACAACCCTAATCCATCCTTACTTTTCCTCATCCTCCGTGTTTTGCTAATAATCATCGAAGGCGTAGACACAGCGCTCACAGTCACCCCTTTTCCTTAGTTTTGCGGTTCAGTGATGCCGCAGGGACACGTACGAATCGAGGTAACAACAATTAGCCTTTATTTTATAGGAATCGAACAAAGTCTGTCGATGACGTGCGAGCTTGGCTCAACGGCTTTCAAATAGTCATGGTAGCTCAGCGATTCCAGTCGCATCGGTCGCACGATATAGGTCTGCGATGACCCCGTGACTGGTGATCGATGCGCTGAGACTAGTTTCTTCATTGGCGTTAAGATATGGAGAAAATGGAAGAGCAGCCCGAGGCGGATGAAGGAATTGCGAGAGACCTTATTTGAGCACTTGTAGCACGAAAACGATCTTGTGTTCGCCTAAGTAGAGAAAAGGCGTGATCTTGACGAAAGAGCCACGCATGAATGTATTGGCTTACAACATCGATCATTTGCGATAAAGGGAAAAAGCCCAACATCCTTGATGACGTTGATATCCAAGTAGACAATGAAGTATCCTTAGACAGCTAGCCAGATCCCTCCCCAATAAAAAGCAACAAGGATAGATCGTGCTAGAGATGCTCACATCGCCGCGATGATGAATTCCAATAATGGTATGTTTGCGTCAGACAGCGGGCGAGTCATAATCAGACCGGCAGAGGCGCTCGGGAATGTAATTTACTTTGCCTATGGGTCGCGATACCGCCCATGGCCGGTTTACCGCGCTTTAGACGGAGCACACTCTACATCGCCTCGGCTGACCAGTTCTAAACCCCATGACATGCTCTCTTCCCATCCTCGGACCTTTTTATCCCTAAACAACGAGCCACCACGAGGGTTCATCATGCCGACCTTTGCTATGTTCGATGGCTCTAGCAACCCTTATGATCACATGCTTCATTATAACCAGGCAATGACTCTGAAAGTCGGAAACGACCACCTACTGTGCAAAATCTTTCCGGCTAGTCTTCAAGGGCCAACACTAGCTTGGCTCAACAGGTTCTCGTGTAACTTGGTGAATTCAATTAGTGAACTCTGGAACGTGTTCATCTCCCAGTACCTTATCTCAGTGCGGTAGAAAAGGAACGTGGCTCTTTAGGACCATCATAAGGCGGGGAAGATGAAACCGTATGGGATTTCACGAGATTGATGATGATCCGGCGGGTAGAAGTCAATAACATGGAAGCAGTCCTCCAAAACTTTAGGAAGAGCTTCGCTTCGTCCACTCCATTCTTGCACTCCTTGTCGTTAGATCCGCCAACTACAATGGAAGATTGTCTGAGATGACTAAACGAGTATTCCACCTTGGAAAACGATATCCGTCTGATAGCCCAAAGAGCCAATTATGATCATAAACAAGCAGTTGGAAATAGTAAGTTGGAGGGGAAGAAACCGCTCGAGCAAGATGAAGGATAGGGCAAAATCGGAAAGCGACCACGAGATAACCACAGAAGAAGGGAGCCCTACGGATTCACCTCTGAATATCACTATGAGAGGTTCTTGCCTCTCATTCACATCTGGTTCAAATGGCGGTAGTCAAAGCGGATCCATCTCGAAACACATCATGCGGTCGCGACTTCCGCCGAGATCACGGGCGTATGACTAGCAGTGTCAAAGCCTAGGGATTTATGGTCGAAGAAACGATCGAAGCGGGGGCATAGGGGAGATATATTAGTGAAATTGATCGCGAGGAAGAACCCACACATATAGTAGGAAGAATCCCTGCGGTGCGGCCCGTGCAGCGAACTTCATTAACATAAACGCTATATATTGGGAGGGCCTCTTGACAATCAGTACAGTCAAGCGTAACAAAAGAACCTTTTGAGCTTGACCATGGTCAAAGCCCAGGGCGTGTATCCCACCTGGCGGTGTCAAGGAGGCTTTAAGCCTATATCACGACATCATATCCTTTCCCACGTCAAACGACAGCATCATTTATGCCTTATTGTGATGCGCCCGCCTCACCCTTTACATTACTTGGTTTTTTGATGTACATGTAGAGTGCTAGTAGATCTAAGGCGACCTTGCAGATTTATTTACCAAATGCCGCCCTCGACTAGATGGAGCTCTCCCCTCACAATATTAGAATTAAGTGGATGAATCCTCTCGGTTTCAATGTACGACAACGTCATTTTGGGAGATATCGCTACTCGTGCGAGGTAAGGCCAATCACGATTTTTATTCTCGGTTGTGCCGAAGGCACCGAGGCCCATGCGGTGCATTGTAAAGCTGACCACTGTTGCTCGATGAAAGTTATCCCTTGACGTATCGTAATTAACTATACGGTAACAAAGAGAGGAAAAGGGATCAGATGGCCTTCCCACAGGGGATCGTACTCCACGTGGCAACTCTGACTCAGCTCACGAGCAAGGGGCGGAAGAAAGGATCCATTAGTTTGTGGACCCTCTCTGAGAGCGGTAGAGTTGGACGGGCGGAGAAGTACCACATGCGGCTGTTATCCTGCGAAGAAAAAGAACAACTACTATGTGCATATTTGAAGCCGGATGTATTGGCCAGTCACTCGGACATACATTGGAATAGATCCAATGTTGGCCTCATAAAACACCAACATTATTACCCGCGACAATCTTATTAGGCAAAGAATGAGCGACACCACCGGATAAGCCACTGGGTTATTTAAGGTGCAGATAAAATTTGTTGAGTCACCGGGTTTTATTAGAAGGTGAAATATCCCAGAATGGCTTGCAAATGTAGTAGTTGTCGAGAAGAGTGCAAATGGTAGTATGTGGATTACACAGAAGTCAATAAGGCATGCCTAAAAGACTAGATATGGTTGTTGTCCGGCTGACAACCAAAAGACCAAATACATTTGTTGTTCGGTTGGCACCTAAAAGACTAAATACAGTTGTTGTTCGGATGGCACCCAAAAGACTAGATACGATTGTTGTTCGGCTGGCACCCAAAAGACCAGATACGGTTGTTGTCCGAGTTTGGAACACAAAGACTAGATCCGTTGTTATGCAGGTGGCACTAAAGACAGTCTGATTCTTTATCCATTGGCATTTACATATCTAGATCTGGTTGTTATCGGTTGGTGTCAAAGTCGAGCAGTTGTTCAGTGAAATTTACATAACAGTACGGATGTTATTGGAGTTGGCATTCTCTCAGGACATAGTAAATGGGCTACTTTGGAATTACAGCAAATAACCAAAAACACACACCTAGATGACGTTTTTCAATCTCATTGGAATGAGCTATGTAACACCCCGAAATATACCCTAGTCGTTTTCGACATGTTTAGGGTATTTTGTAAGCATAATTTGAATGTTTCGTGAGTTAAATACGAAACATGGAAACGAGAGACCCGGAAAGTTACAAGACTTAAGGACAATTTTGTAATAGGTCCAAAAAGGGGCTTAAAAGTCAAAAATTGAAGAGACTATGGGCAAAATGAAATAAAGGAAAGTTTATTTATAAATAGAAGGTTTTGGGCTTAAGCAAATAAAGAAAATTAACCCAAAAATGGGTTTGTTGAGAATAAACATGGCCTTAGCAAACCACATAGAATTTAAGACCAAAATTGGTCTCATGTTTTGGGAGAAGGAGAGCGTAGAGAGAAGGAAAGGAAGAAGAGGAAGAAGATGGAGAACCAAGATCAAGCAAGCCAAGGTATGGAACTTTGAATTTTGTATGGAAACTACTTTGAGTATGGATTTTGTATGGATCAGATTTTGGGCTTTGTATGGATTAATATCTTGTCTCTAAATCTAGGGTTTTGATAAATTTGTCCTAGCTTTAGATTTCTTGAAGTGGAGTTGAGTAAAACCCACAAGGAACAAGAAAATTATGAGCACTCCCTTTGTTGTTGGATTCATGGTTAAATGGAAGGGAAATTGAGTTAGGGTTTAGAACAAACCCCTAACCAATCTCTAATTAACTTAGTTTTGTGTATGGGTCATAACCCATATTAGAGAATGATTTTGGAGGAATTCATGAAAAGTTTGAAGAAGGATATGTAAATGAAAGATGAATTGTTGAAGTGAGATTATAAGATGAATTTACGATGTGGTTTTGAGTTTGTAAGATAAGTATAGAGTTAGTTAGGTAGAGAAAATATGGAAAAAGTCACGAGCCCACGTGCAGGCAAAGGAATTCAGACACATGTACTGGTATAGGTAAGAGGTGAACCGTTACATGTAGTGCCCTGTTTTTCAGTTTCGACCAGTTTTTGTATTTTAGCCATAACTTGCTCATTTCTTATCCGATTTGAGTGATTCAAGTTGCTGGTTAAAATAGACTTCAAGAAGACCCAAACATTCTCAAATAGGTACCTTAAAATTCTGCCTCTAAGTGGCCACAAGTGCCACTCAAAGTGGAGCCATGTGCAGCTAAATTCTGCTTCAGTTTGCTCATAGAGTAGTCCGGGTTGTTTCGGGCGTGGCAGTTCGGTGCTCGATTTAGGTGATTCAGTTGGAGAGGCCCTTAGCACAGCTTTACAAAGGGTACAAGAACCAGTGTGGTAAGGACTAGGCGCTGAAATGAATATTACAAACTGTCCCTCGGGTAAAATCGGTAGCGGAAGGCTAGTTGACATGAAAATGTCATAACTTTGGATTTAAGGTGCTTCAAGATTGGAATGATTCCAATTTCTCGGTAAAAATAGATTCATAGAGGGACAAGAATATTTGAATGAGGTGTGAATGCATAGACATCACTTACAATACAAGTATAAGTAAATGCCATGTGGAATAGGCATAAAACATGAACATGAACAAAGATATATGATAAGTAGAAATTGTATGGATCTTTGGAGTTTGGTATGAATTCTTACTTCTGGAACCATGTGTGGAGTTATTGGATTTGCACCTTGGTATGAGGTTCTTCCCTCTTTGGATTGTGGTTTTGGTTTTGAGTATGGAAATTAAATTTATGTATGGTTTGTATGGATGGTTGTAGGTTAGTGAATTTGTGGACTTGTATGAAATTCCTCCTTGAGCTAAGGTTTTGAGGTGTTAGAGGAGTGATTAATTATTGGGAGTATGGAATCTTCCCTTTGAGATGGATTATAGAGATTTGTATGGATATGGAAAATTGGTTTATTCCTACTTTTGGGGTGACTTGGGATTGATTGTAGGATGGTTTTGGTGCCGTGTTTGTGGCATATTATGTGGTCTCAATTGGGAGGATATTGTCGCCGGTGGACAAGGGTTGTTCCGGGATGGTTTAGGGTGAGCGGGCGTGTGCGAAGCTGCCAGGGCTCGCAGCTTGCGGCCGGGCGTGAGTCCACGCCGGAGCGTGGCTGGTGCCTCCCTGCACACTTCGGGCGTGGGTTCCACGCTATGGCGTAACACGCACTATGTTAACCCTCCAACCGGATGCGCATAGAATATCGAACTCCGTTTTGGAGTGTTTTTTGGACTCTATGGAAAGCCCTTTGAGTCTAGAATCCATCCATATATAGCTTGATACAATGTGGGCTTATAATAAGTCCGAAAATGACAAAATACAGTAGCTGCTGCTGCTGCGAGTTGCTGCAATTTACTACAAGTTTTCTTCGGCTTGCAATGTGCATGGCTCCTTCGTTAAGACTCCGTTTTGGGTGTTCTTAGACTCTATGGAAAGCTCATTGAGTCTAGAATCTAAAAATATGCTATTTAATAGCATTTGATACCTACATATTATCTGAAAATTTAATTATTGTACTAAGTGTATTAATTGCTTGGTTAAAGTCAATTGGAATATGAGATAAGAAAAGAGACAGATATGACCAAGATGTAGTAATATACGTAGATTTGATATGTAAAGGAGTATAGAAGAAAAGAATAAAATGATAAGCTCAGATAACACGTATAATCGTAGAATGCTAGACCAATTATGAAATGAGACGGCGCGTGCGAATAGTGCTCTGGCACTCCACATTTAGATTAGTGCTCTGGCATCTGATTAGTACTTGGTACTCCCGGCCCGATTAGTGCGCTCACGGCACTCTGATACGATTAGTGCCCGGCCTTTGTTTTGTTAACTCGGCACCTCGATCTTTATCTGCCCACATCAGTCTGCCATGTGATGGTGTTATCTCCTCTCATTCATGTTCTGTGTTCAAACAATCAGCAAAATACTCTGCCATCTCCAAGATAAAAGTAAGGAATGAATATAGTAAAGATCTGAATGTGCCTACGGGCACCTGCATGTCGAGTCTGTAGTACCCTCTGGGTACCTTTGTGTCTGATACATATTTTCTTAAGTACCTTTATGCTCTGATACCCTTAGTACCTCACGGGTATTTTTGTACAAGTACAAAATCTCTCTGTAGCACCTCTGGGTACTTCCGTGTCAGTCAAAATAAGTACCAAAATTACGTAATACACGTATAAGATTTGAAATACAAGTATAAGATCCGAAATACAAGTATGTGCTCCGAAATACAAGTATAAGTTCTGTAAGATAAGGATATGCTCTATAGTACAAGTATGAGATCGATACTAACATAGATACCATGTTACCTACAGTTTCTGTATCTGATTAGATTATGTGTACCTCATGGTACTCCTGTATCGATCAATTTACACGTAATTACCTCTGGTATCTCGTATAAAGCTCCGGATAAGGATAAACTCCGTAGTACCTACGGGTACTCCCATATAAGTATAGGTATACATTAACATAGGACTTGTTGGGATATGATACCAACACAAGTTGGTATCAGAGCAGACATATGATCAAGCAGTACTTACGGGTACTCCCGTATAAGATTAAGTTCCGCAAATCCAGTATACGTTCCGTAATTTCTGTGATACCTACGGGTACCTCCGAACAAGTGTAAACTCCGTAGGATAAGTATAAGTTCTGTAAACTCCTACGGGAGATCTGAGATAGATATAAATACCAATACGTATTTATGTACCTCTGTATAAGCATAAGTTCTGCAACTCCTATGGGAGATCGAAATAAGTATAAGCTTGAGATAAGTATAAATGCATGTATATTCGATGCGGTATAAGTCAAATAAGAATAAGATCGAAAGCGCTATAAGTATAAGACAGGATAAGAATAAATGCATAAGTGTAATTCTGAGTAAGTATAAGATTGTTATAAGTATAAGTTCGATCTGAGTTTATAAGGAATCTTTGAATAAGTATAAATATATCTGGATCCTGGAGACACTTAAACGTCTGTTAAAATCCACCAAATCTGAGTAAACAGAATTATTTTGATAGCCACGAATAGGGACCCGACATTCGAAATCCAGAAAAATCGCAAGGTTATGTGAAAAGATAAGATTGGATGCCTTGCCATTGTATATGTCTAAGTTTTACTCACGAATATGTCACGACTATTATATATTGGATTATATGAATTCATAGTGATTTGATATACATTTACATTATAAAGTTTATCATGATTGATCCTAAATGCATGTGCATCGATATAAGTTATAAGATATGCTTCCACTAAGCGTAAAGGGCTTAGCACGGGTTTTAATCCGTGTGTAGGTACGAGGAAGACATGATAAACATCCATCTGGTAGGCTGACACTTATGGGGGTTTACGCTTCGCGTGGAGTTCGGTAGCTACGATTTATAATAAATGTAAAAGTTCAGTTTTGTATAAGTAAATGAGACTCAGTTATATGCGTATAGATTTTGATGGACACTACTTCGGTGGTAGTTCTTTTGATTTGGATATATATTTGGTATTTTGATTCTGTTATAAGATGTGGGCCATACCCACGAGTCTTAGTTAGTTTAAAAAAAAATATCGAGTAAAGAGTCGATTCGATCTCGTCCAGGAAACCGTTGAGAAGGATCCATGTGGAGTCGGACCGGGATCGGGGCGTGACAAACTTAAGAATTGTCCAAGATTACAAATATAATATATGTATTGACTACCGTCTACTTACAAGAGTTCGCCAAAGGCCCAAGCCGAGACATAAATTGAAAAAAGAAGCCTCTCACCTTGAGCAAACAGCCTCTAAGGCTGATCACACATCCTTTTGACTCTGCACACCTTCCTTATGGTATACTTGGTCGGGGCCTTAGTGAGATCAGCTTCCACCTTAGGTTTACATCCCCCAGATGTAATGGCCCAGGCGACCACGGCTTCTTGCTTGGCCTCATCTCTCTTTTTCTTCGCCTGGGTGGCGCTTGTCGCGCCTTCTTTGGCCTTTCTCTCCAAATGCTCTACCAAAGACTCTGCCTTGGCCAAGGAAGCATTTAGAGTCTGGTGATGCGAAGCGGCCGATTGGGCATAAAGACGCAGCTTCTCGGCATCATCAAGAATGAAGTGGAACTGGATGTTGCGGACGAATTCGATGCCATCACCGGCACCGCAAGAGCAGAGTCGAAGGATCCTGGCATAAGCTGGATGTGCATGTTAAAAATCAACACATACCGATTCGACGTCGATGATTTTAATTGAGGATGAGCATCAGTCGCCGACCGGTGGATGTCATCTTTATTATATACATGTGGAAAGCGGGAAG